>JAODLI010031204.1:0-19653 GCA_027575585.1 Percopsis omiscomaycus | reverse complement strand
CTGAGTCCTTGTTTTTTTTTTAGGGTTTTAGAGAGCGGTGCACTGTGTGTGTGTGTGTGTGTGTGTGTGTGTGTGTGCGTGTGTTTCTCATAACAAGGAATTACCCTTCAGCATGCGGTGTTCGGCGGCGAGCGGGTAGCAACCAATTACAGAGTGTTGTTTCACACACTATACAGGCATTCACACACATACACGCATCATGCACAAGCAGGTCGACTGTGTAAGTCTGTCGCCGGCTGCTGATGGCAGGGCCTCTGAGGTCACAGACGAAGAAGACACGCCACCACCACTCAGACTAATGCGTCCCCCGACTGTTTCCACATGTAATAACCACTAAAACTCCCTTCATCCTCCCCCCCCCCCATCTACCCCTCCCTCTCTCCGTCTTCCTGGGCTATTCTAGCTCTTGTTCCATCAACAAAGTTAAAGGGGTAGTGTAGACTTTGTTGTATAAAGACATCCGTGGGGTTCGTGCATATGTTGCCGAGTGAGAGCTCACTCCCGCTTCAGGGCAAGCCTCTGTTCCATTAATCTAATTTCTATGCAGTTATTTTTCTAAAAATCTAAAAATCAGAGTCTTTTTTTTGGGACTGAGGACGCCCTGAAGGCCTTTATGCGTTTAGGGCGTACAGAGACGTCATCATCTGTGTCTGTGTCTTATCTGTATCTATTTTTAACTAAACTAAAGTTTTATAAACAATCTGAACACCACCAACAACCCCCTTTTAACTGGGGGACATTGAACAATCAGAAACTGAAAAAAAGATTCGGTTTTGCATTGGAAATCGCCTTCAATTCCAGTGATGCTGCGTTCGTGTTACTCAATGTGTTGGGGGTGAATTAGTACTTTACAACGCGTCTCGCTATCTCCTGGACTTGACGCCTCCTCCTTCTTGATGAGAGTTTCCCTGAGTGATAGGTACACAGTGATTCGGGTACATCCCTACTATGTGTATAAATGGCGTGCGTTTGAGACGGGGTGTTTCCCAAGGCATTTGGTGCAAACTCAGTGTTCTAATTTTTGTAGGAGCTTTTTGAGCAGGGCCACTTTTTCTCCGCACTTTCTCCACACACCGCTTTTTCTCTATCTGGCGGCGATCTCGGCCTGTCATGAGGGCATCAACGCTGCCTCTCATGGCTGTACGTTTTCTTAAGGGAATGCGGAGACTCAAGCCCGCACTTAAGTCTACCGTTCCCACCTGGGATTTGACTTTGGTCTTGGATGCTCTCTGTGAACCACTATTTGAGCCTCTGGATTCCATGGGGTTGAGTGTTCTGTCTGAGTAAAGACCGCTTTACTCCTTGCTTTAGCTTCAACTAAGCGTGTAGGAGACCTTCATTCTTTGTCCGTTCATCCCTCCTGCATAGAGTTTGGGCCTGGCGATTCCAAGGTTGTTTTGCGCCCTAATTGGAGACAAGACACAAATTTAAACTGTGCTATTCTCTATTGGTCTATTTAACTCACGGCCCCTAACGAGGAGTTTCTCTTAGTACTGCCTTGTTACCCAACTCCTCTCTGAATTGACTTCCACACCAGTGAATCTGGTTCTGCTGGCACCCATGCTGCTGTCTAAGCATTAGAGGCAGGTTCAGCAAATGGCAACGCTGTGTAGGTAGATTGTGCAACTTTTCTATTTGAAGGTGCACATCTTGTGTGTGTGAGTGTGTGTGTGAGTGCTGCCTTTGAAAGTGAAGTCCTCAGATCTTTTTGTAGGGAATGGCCCCTTGGGGTATAAGCCTTATCGCTGTTGGGGCAAGTGTGTGTGTGTGTGTGCGTGCGTGGGTGGGTGTGATGGGCCTGAGGGGGTGCTGGAGTCGTGGCGACACATGGGTCGATGGCTTTGCTTTGTTTTTGTACACACACACACACACACACACACACACACACACACACACACACACACACAGATCAGGCCTAGCTCTCTGTGTGTTAATCCCTCTGTGCTTCGTGCCTCTATTCCATGGAGGTTAATTAGAGACAATCAGAGGGAGCCAGTGTTCTGCTACAATGCTAACCCCGCTAACTTGTTAGCATTGAACTCTTTCTTCCCTTTGTCTTCCACACAGACTCACTTTGTTCCTCCCCTGTCTATCTGTGTGTGTGTGTCTGTGGTAATGGCATGGAGATAGACGACATTTACTTGGCAGTGAAAGCATTAAGAAGAAAATAAAGTAAGTGGTGGTTTAAACAGACACATTCACTAATTCTGGGAAATTACGTTTTGGTTGCCCTTGAGCAACGCACTCGAACCAAAGTGTTCCAGCTAAGTTTTCCAATAACAGACTTGTGGGTATGACGGTGAGTATTTATTATTGATTATGCTTAATTATCAGTCAAAGGCTGTTTAGTGTTAGCAGGCTGAATAAATAAAGGCTTAAAGATATCCCTGGGTGTACTTTGCTATGCCATCTACTGCTCTAATTGATGGCCGAATATGTCATTCCAATTATGGGGACTTTTTACCATCGCCTAAACGATTTAATAAAAATATGTTAATTTCATTGTTCCATTAAGAAGAAGTCACTCCTCAGAAGAGGTAAAACAAGGTTTGGCGAGAAATAATTGGAAATATTTCCGCTGATGCTTTTGAAGGGCAATGTGGTAGGCCTGTGTTCACCGAAATTAATTTCTTTCATTTCCAGCAGAGTAAATATTAAAGTATGAGGCTGAATGATCAGTATCCAAGACAGGCTGTTCCATTTGACAATAGCTTATTATATAATTGTCTAAGGAGTCTGTTTGAACCCTTTAATTGTGTCTGCGTGTGTGTGCTTAGTAATGCAACGCTATGGATCATAAATAATATAGCAGCTCTACTCTACTTTGCATTTAATGCTTTTCACCGTTTTACCGTTTAGATGAAAATCCACATATCATGATGTATACGGTATAAATATGAACTCAGAACCGTCTGTGTGGTGGTCAGTGCTGACTGTAAACCAAATTAGAGCGCGGGGGTTTGATGTTTATCCGAGGAGCCGCTGCGAGCAGCCGTCTGAACAGGCTGAGATGGATGCCTCTGCTATGGTCAGACGTGCAAAGGGAGGTTAGGTGGGATGGATGGAGGCAGGGCTGGAGAGGCCGGTTGTTGTGCCGATACATTAATCTCTGTCAGTGTGCCAGTCAATATTGTCTGTGGTCCCGACCACTGCCTGTCACTGTAAATGATTGATAAGGCAATAACCTGTTTACCCAGGTGGTTCAAAGCACTGGTATTTTCTGTAATATCGAATAAACTGCTCAAATCTGCTCATCTCTCCAGTAGTACACAGGATCACAACACACACACACACACACACACGTGGGTTCACACGCACACATGCACAGCTGGGTGTGATAGAAAGGCTGTTCATCAATCCAAAAGCCCTTTGACAGCAAGCATTTTCTCTGCTTTAGAAATAAGACCGGCATCATAAAATTAAGAATCCTTTAAGGATTTTGTGTATATTTACTCAATCGCTGGGTAGAAACTCGACACATTACAGGATGTATTTTTAGCCGTGCTTCACACACATTGTTTTGCTCTTTTTTGTAGGCTATATGTTGAACAATGCTATTTTTATCAGCAACAAAGGATATGTTTCTACAACTTGATCTTTTGCACAACTTTTCTCCGTTTGGGTTATCTGTTCCCTTACATAAAAATGTCACCATATAGTACAGTATTTCCTGAAGAGGCATCCGCAGAAATGGCAGTGCCTTTTGAGGATTGTGCGACCTACTTAGGGACCAGATCTTGGAGGTAGGAGAGGTAGTACTCCTCCCCTTCACTCCTGAGCCAAGTCACTCCAAACTACCCCTTGTGTCTTTCCTGGCTCCATTTGGGCTAGAGCTGTCTCCTGCTGTTAACTGGTCAGGGTATTGGTCAGCCCTATTGCCCTAGACACTTAGTGAGTTAAGTGTGTGTGTGTGTGTGTGAGGAGAGAGCTAGAGCTGGAGTACTAAATCAAAAATTGTAAATTAGATTTGCTGACCTGCTTCCAGAGTGCCACAGGAAGCCTCCATCATTTGGTTATAATTTGGGTTAGTCATATTAGGGCATCTCCCATTATGGATGATTTTAACAGCATGGCTTGTCGCGCTCTAAGATGTGCTTGTTTGAAATGTTAAGTGGATATAGTTAGAGATTTGCATAAATACAGCTTAACAAGAAAATGGCACCATCAACTTGGCACAATATCCTCCATATTAGGGAAAGAAAATATTAGGTCAGATGCAATTACTGTATATCAATGACCTCAATAATATTATGCAACTTTCCATGAATCCCTAAATGACAGAGACTTTACAGAATGTGTCATGCCAAATGATATGACAAATTGGATGTCTGCTGCTTTTTAACAGTTTGACATAAAACATGTAACTATACCTGCACGCTGGCTTGACATTATTTCATAATGGTGGCACCCAGAGAAAAAACTGTGAAAATTGTGTTTTACAATGTGGCTATCAATACTTCATAACATCTAGTCCAGTGTAACTGGTGAAAAACGTACTTCATACTTCCTTCTCTCCATTTTCATTTAAAGATAGTTGCCTGTTTGACTGTCTTCAGTGTTTCAGAGCACAGCGTGCTTGATCAGTTGTAATGTACCTGGCTTGGTGCACACTGCACGCGGAGCGTTCTTGCTTGCCTTTTCTGACCTTTTTCTCTGCTCTCTTTTGCACACTTCCCGCAGATTGCAGGCGGATTTGATCCCCCCTCGTCATTCTCTGTGCAATTTCCACATGATATACGTTGCACTGCATTGATCAGTATTAACTAAATATTATATTATGTTATAAATACAGTGTAATATTATTTTAGTTTTAGGACAGTTATGTAGAATCAAGAATATATTAACATATTATGAAAACAATTCAGGCGAGCAACTAATATATATAAATACGTTTGATAACAGTCAGATTGATCAAATGTCAAATGTCTAAAAACGCCTCAAAAACGTGAGGCAACACGTGCAGTGTGCAAATGGGCTTCAGTGTGCAGGGGGTCTTCTGTGCCCATCCATCCCCGCATCCGCCCACCCTCCAGTTCCCCCACCCTATTGGCCAAGCTGGCACAATGGATGTCCAATGGCCAGCGGCAGATTAACTGAGAGTAGATATAAAGAGTTTAAATAGAGAAACGGAGTGCTATTGACAGCTAGGTAATGAGTCTTTTGGAAGGGCCGTGAGATTAGGAGGCAAGAGTTGGGGAGATGAAGGAGAGGTATAGATAAGGGAGAAACAGTGGGTCTGAACAATTGTGCTGAACCACAACTTAATACTCCTATAGGATCTGCTAGTAGATCAATGCACCTACAAACTCCAATTTCATTGGTTGAAACTGGAATGTTCTGACATACTGTGTGTGTGTAACTGTGTGTGGGGGCTGTCAGTGCGCGTGTGCGCGTGCTTGCATAAGTTAGTGCTCATACGTGCATGCTTGCCTGCCTTCCAGCAGTTGCCGTGGGCTAAGGAAATAGATTTATGTGCTAGCTTTGCCAGAAGCTGCCTACATGGACGAGGTAGTCGTGTAGTAGTGGGGGAGCCAGAGAGGGTTCAAAAGATGTATCAAAATTGTTAAAGGGATGTTATTTTCCTTGGAGAAGGAAAATAAATCTTTAGTGGCGTTTATGGCGAATAAAAGATGCAGTGGAGGAGACCTTTTAACCTTATCTTTGTGTTGATGAGATGGGGAGGAGATATAAAAACAGCATCGGCAGTTGAAAAAGAGAGAACACCATCTGTTGTTACAGCCAGAGACCGAAGTTCATGCTTTTTGGGAGAAGAGGCATCTCAGTCTGTATGGGAGCAAATTGGGATCGGCATTAAAATGTCTCCATATATTAAAGGAGCACCCTTCTCTGACTTGTTTTCAATCTGCATTGTAAATTAATTAAAATGTTTCTGTTTGCATAAATATGCACAGCTTAGCCTCTTTATTTCAGACGAGAGACGGCGCTTTTGGCTCAGTGTCCGTTAGCCGTTAGCTAGTGGTGGGTGGGAGAGCCATGTGGTTGTGGCCACTCTCTGTACAGAATGAAAGCCAAATGTGAGATGGTGTGGAAGAGATTCACCAGGAAGACAAGATGGGCTGGGGGTGAATAAGCCAGGAGGTAAACTGCTTTTTTTTGTAGTTTTAGTAGTAGTACTTTTCTCCAAAGTTCCCGTTTCCCATATGGTTACGGTGACAGTGGGTGCCTCCTCAGACACACTCTGTACCCAGACAGCAGGCCACAGGAACACAGTGTTGTCACCTGCCGTGGCCAGCGCACACGACAGACCACACTGCAGCACCGCATGTTCCCTCGCTCTACGAATGACTGAGAATGTCAATTTGGACAATATTATTATTGTAACGAGATGTCACAACACTGTGTTTCAGCAATCAAGCTAACCAAAGGGGAGAGGAATTCGTTTTTATTTTCCAATCTTGCTTGTGAATCTGGGACGGTGTCATCGCCAAAGCATGTAGCACAGGCCATAAAAGTGTTTATCGCCTAATTATTGTTGACTAATTATCCTCACCTGTCTTCAAACGTGCTATGTTTGCTTCTACCAGAATATATAATTTGCATTTTCATAAATAACTCCTGTGCCTGACGACATATTTGTTTCGTTCTGGTTACATAACACTCATTATTCTTTAGTTTACGCCACCAATATGGTACTCGAAAATATCCCCCAGGCTTGGCAAGTCACTGTTGGCCTAACATACTCTGAAACCTTGTTAATGTCCCTGCCAAAAGATGTTTTTGTGAATGTGAAAGCCTGAATTAATGACAATCTGTTTTTTAGAAGGCAGTTTTATATAAATTTCTAGAAATATAAAATTGCTCATTAGCTATAATTCAAAGGTAGCCTACACAGTTTAGATCATTTATTGAATTACAGCTGAATAATATGAAAGCTTTCAAGCAATAACTTTATGTTCAGAAAACCTACGCTATTAATTATTAACGTCATTTCATGGTAACAAGTTCAACAAGGATGTGCATTCAAATCACAAAAAGCAGATTCAACCAACTTTGCTCTTTCTAATTTGTTGTACATCATTTATGTTTTAATTCGTTCCCTCAAGCCTGTTATTCTTCAATTTTTGGTCTATGCATAATGGATGCTGTATGAGTGAGTCAGTGTGGATTCTAGCTCTAGGTCTTGCAAGCATTTCAATGAGCAGGGCAGACTGACCGAGCCGCTGAGCCAAGCCTTGGCAGGGAAACAAAGCAAAGAGGAGAGATTCTACAGCTTACGGAAAACGAGCCATTTAAAGCACCTCTGTCTGTGATGTTCTCCTGGTTCAGAGTGGAGATCAGCCTTTTTTGACCCATGGTCTTCAAAAAGAAGTTGTGCACACACATAATGTTAATAGCGTAACTACTGTATATAAGCACCATTGAAAAGATGGAACAAATGTATGCATGTTGTCAAAGATAATGAAAATAAATTCAAATATCATCAAAAAGTTTATTTTATAATCCTGAAATGATCTCGTACCCTCCAAAAAATGCATCTTGTGTCCCCAAGGGGTCCCAACCCCTTGTTAGGAACCACTGGTCTACATCAAATACAGGGTATATTTAATTTAAATAGCATGTTACAGTCTGCAACAAAGGGCTATCTTGACACACCTCCTCACCCACCTCACTATGGTTGACACTGCTAACAGGGGTAGGGGGGGAGGCTTAGAGTTAGAGAATGTCTTCAGTTCAGGACCATTTCTCTTCCAGGTATTGATCTGGGAACAAGTCTAAAGCTGATAGCTGAGCTCCAGTTGGCTTGGAAACCAGCTCCCAGAGTTCCCGGTGCTGACAGGCCTAGACCTGCACCATTATTACACCACTAAGCATTGGCAGTCAGGCCGCACTCTCCCCTCTCTCCCCCCATGATAAACTACTGACGGGACTCTCAGCAGATAGGTTTTTCCAGCATACATCAGCTCCAAGAAGCGCATCAATTATTCAGCCTCACAGTGGCTTGTAATTACTGTGCATTGATAGGCCGCCAGCCATCACCAGCCATAAGTCAATGAAATAAGCAACAACATGCAAATGCAGCGTTGCTGCTGCAGCACTGCTAATCTCAGCCTGATTACGCTCTTCCTGTGCACACAGCAGGACGCTAAGCCGCTGAGACAAAGCCCAACATGGCGGCAAAATGGGCCGGTCGCAGCACACAACAATATACGCAGGCATCAGTCCGTGGGACGACTCCAGGCTAGTCCAGCAGAGATCCACGGCCCTCATCATTTCCCGCCATTCATTTTTAATGCAGGTAAATCTAATCTGCCACTGGCTGGGCATACTAATGCAGGGGGACCAGCAAAGAGAAGTCAGTGTCAGTGGAAGTCGGCCGCCAGGAGTCAACAGACACAAGGCGTGCCTGACAACGTAGCCCTTAGCGTCTAACAGAGGTATGCAAGCTAATGGACTGACTCCGCCTGACATGCAGTCATACGGGCAGAGGGAAGCGAATAGACGTGCGGCAGACCGCCGGATAGGACCAGGGGAAGCAGACGCAGAGTTGGGAGCAATCAATCAATTTTTCGTTTACACTCCACATGTCTCTCTCTCTCTCTCTCTCTCTCTCTCTCTCTCTTTGCTTTTACTTTCACAAAGCTCACACAGAGACCTGGGCAGAATACAGACTGCTTGTTGATCAGTCTGCGCACGTGGCAGTCACGCGAGATAAGAACCGGGGGCCGCTGAGCAAAGAGGAGGAGTTTGGAGAGAAAGGGAGATGAATAGCGAGCTTTAGAGTGATGTCCCCCCGGTCTCCAATCTTTGGTTTCATAGCAGAACATAATGTGTGGGCATCGAACAGAAACACGAAGAAGAGAAAAAGGTGACTTACTGTTGAATGCGGGCGCCGGGTATAGACAAAGGGAAGGGAAAGGTGTTCCCGTGTATCTTGGCGTGCCTGATTGAGCTGTAATAGCCTGCACTGACACAGATGGAGACAGACAGTGAGGAGGGAGAGACAGGCCGAGAGAGGAGAGGAAAAAAAACGAGGGGGGAGAGGCTAGACTCGACTCGGAGGGCTTTGCTTGGCGCTGAAGTGTGTGTGCATTGAAAAGTTTCATGCAGTGTGTGTGTGTGTGTGTGTGTGTGTGTGTGTGTGTGTGTGTGCAAGTGTGCGTGTGTGCCGCCTTATGTTTATGTGTGCGCATGTCATCGGTGCACTCAATCAAGAGCTTCTCTTGCGCCATCTTTTTCAGGCACACACGTGCACACATATGAACACACACACAGATAAACAAAAGACACCAGCCTATCCAAAAACCCATGTCCCACAGCTGGAGTGTATAGCACAACCCAGACAATGCCATATTCTGCACCCCCCCCCCCCCTCCTTTCCCCGGCTAACACTAAATACCGATTCAGAGGCAAATAATGAGAGCGGGCTGAGAGTTTCTGTGTTTTGGAGAGATAAGGAATTTGGAAATTTGCTGCAGAAACGGACTGAGACAAATTGATCCTTCATTCTCTCATCCGTTTGTTTGTAAGTGAGAATAATGCTGAGAGGCTGTTGGCTCCGTGTGTGAAGATACATCCACTGATATCCCGGTGCTATTATCACGCTTAATTTACAGTGTTTCCTTATTCCATCAAATCAAATCATTCCATTGAGCTTCCTAGAGCTTCCTGCCATCTGAAAGACACATAGATCTATTCAGCAGCAGATAATATTCCCAGCATGCAATTAGCCCTTTGTGAATGTATTGTTGTGAGGATGCAATGGAAATTAGAAATACAATCATGCCAGGTGTGGAATTAGCATCAATGTTTTGAAGAAGGGGCATGGCTGCCATGTGGAAGATCCTTCAAAGTGGTCTCCCTCCAGCTTCCGCACCCCCCAGTGGTGAATACTTTCAGACAGAGATGTCAGCTGTGACTGTTTCTTGACACATATACACATTAAGTGTATATGGCGTGGAGTGTGTCAGGCGGGGTGCTAGCCTTCATGTTCACCTCCGTGGGCCCATGGCAGACTGTCAGAAATCACTGTGTGTGTGTGTGTGTGTGTGTGTGTTTAAGCTCCCCCAGAAATGCTGACTGTTACCTTACATGTTGAATTACTCCCCATTTCTTTGCGCTTGATTTTCAGCACTCCCCTTGTTTTCCAGCAAGGTTCTTTGGAAGGCAGTTCCAGCCCGCCGCACCCGCAGCTCCCCATTTCAACAACAGGAGGCTGCATCCACCCGGCACTTACAATGGCCACTGTCCCTTTTTTTACCTCTTTCACAAGCTCTTAGGCTGGGCTGCAGTCCACTAAAGCATGGACGCTGCCCTGTAACAAGAAGGATCTTTTCCTCGGGGTTCGTGATTTATAGCCTGTAGCATTTATAGAGAGGTCCCAGTTACACAGACACTCGCGCACAAGCACAGAGGAAAGGCGGGTTAGATATGCTAATTCAGACACACAGAAATGGGGGGCGGGGGGGTGTAAATCCTTGCCTCATTGTGAATTCAGCACATCGGATGTATTGTGCAGCGGTGAGCCTCTTTATTCAATGGAGCTGCCATCCGTCCTGGCTGTGGCGTTGAGCAGCCGCGTACCGGGAGCTCCCACAGGAGCACTAGGCTCACTCAAACACACAGGAACTGTTTGCGTACACATCAACAGGCGGGAGCGAGTGACAAAGAGCCGTTAGGACTGTAATAGTCTAATGCAACTCTCGGCAGGGTCGTTATTATCAGCCGAGGTATGCCAAAATGTATTTTTGCCAATGTGTGCGTGCGTGCGTGTGTTTGTGTGTGTGTGTGTGTGCGCGCGCGTGTGTGTGTGTAACTCTGTGTGCGTGCCTTGTTTGTGTGCATGAGACTGTACCCGCATGCATCCACGAGTATGAATAGCTTACGAAACTCCATCAGGAATAATAGTATAAACTATATGTTGATGTGCACTGGGCTGCAGTTCCTGGAAAAAAAAAGAAACATAACGTTGGCACATTTGTTAGTGTCAGCATCTGTCTGGCAGGACACCACAGAGCCTGTGAGGGAGATGGTTTACGCCCAGACCCCCCCCCCCCACCCCCACCCGACAACGTATGGCGAGTATAATTGCGATGATTGGTGCGAGTGGCCGCCCGCGCAGGGTCTGGAGAGCAGATGAGTGGCATTAGCGGAGCGAGAGAGCTGCAGCATCCAGGTGAGCTATGGTCCCCCGGCCTCAGCTATTACCACGCTGACTTATAGACCTCCGCTTCTCCCAGCGATCTGGCCGCGCTATAATGCCAAGCCCCTGACAAGCAATCTGTACCTTCACCCTGCAGCCCCCGCCCCCCTCAGGCCCTACTCTTTGTCCCTCGTTTATCCCTCTCTCTTTATTTCTCCAGCCATGCTGGCTTCGGAGAGCGTAAAAGATAGTGTCTGAGTTGTGGGGGGGGGGGGGTTAATACGCCTGTCAGGGGGCGGAGTGACCGATTGGCCCTGTGTGAACAGTCGATACCGTCTGTGACATCAGTCTGTGACGTCAGTCATCATAATGTGTCTTACAGATGAACGCATGCCCCCCTTTTTTAGGGGAAAACAACAACAACGACAGCTAGGACAACAGACAGTGGAAGCATTGCCAACCATAGCAGGGTTAATGTAAAGGAGCGCGGAGGTGACATCATAGGCTATGAGGAATCCATTGTGTTGTTGCCCGCTGAAGCAGAATACTAACATGGCTGGGGAGCCTGTCTGTCTGTCACTCCTCACCACCCGCTGGGGAGGTCTGTGTGAGAGCCCTGGAGGGGGGAGAGTGAGAGAGTGAGAGAGAGAGAGAGAGAGAGAGAGAGAGAGAGAGAGAGAGAGAGTTGGAGGACACAAAGAAAGGGAGAATTGAGTTAGGTGGGACAAAACATTAAGCCATAACCATCCTCTCCATCTCCTTATGAATATGGAAGGCAGACAGGTCAAGCAGACGCCTCCCCTACCTAGACGACGGCAGATGTGTCTCCAGCGCGTTTTCTGCATGTTTGTGTGTGAGGAGAGACTGTCTTTGTGTCGTCACTAATTCTGAAGACACAATATACACCATTTCCCCCCTGCCAATCATTTCTTTAATACAATTGTGCCTAGGAAATTGCTTTTTTGATAACCTGCATTTCTGTGGTTTGCCGCATTAAAGAGAATTTAATAGAGGATGTGAATGGAGCCTTTGACATTTCCAAGTCCTTTTGGAAATGTGGTAGGGTTTCTCTGTTTTCTTCTTTCCCTTAGATGTGGAGGGAGGACTAGAAAGCCCTATTATTATGATGCCTGCACCAAAACCACTCCCTTCCCCTGGCTTTGCCCCTGCCGGCAAACTCCTGCGTTGCCCTTGACCGTGCATGTGTGAGTGCACCACTGGCATGGCATCAGAAACACAGCATAGCTCACCACAAAGCTGTTTGATGCTCCCAGAAGAAGAGAAGAGGGCATTTGGTTTAGATTATGTTCAATTTGTCTAACGCACACACACGCACGCACGCATGCACGCATGCACACACACACACACACACACACACACACACACACACACACCAAGTCCCAGTGTTCTGTAGTAAAACAGGAGGGTAAACAAGTCCTGTTTGTCGTTGCTCTTATCAGACGGTCTCTAAATTCCCATCGGGGGCTACCAGACCTGGTCTCGTTTTTTTAGATAATGCCTTTTATTTATGCTAGGCTAAGTCAAAGGTCTGCTGTCTGCTCACTGTTTACTTTATCAGCGTTGCCGTAGCCTGGCCCCTGCTTGGGAATGGCAGTGCCGTGGCGCTGTTGAGCAGCCATATGGGCTTCAAGTCTCTCAAATGTGTCTACAAGCACGGACGCGGCGAGGCTAACAGCAGGGTGATCAGTGCCTTCCCTCCTCAGAGTTAGCTTAATGTGAACCACGTCCGAAGTTTCCCTGAGATGTCTGCTGTCCTCCGCCTGTCCTGCGGAGGTCAGACACATTTCATTATTTTTCCGTCATCCTTTAATCCGCTCCTCCCCGATGCATGCGCCAAGTACACACACACACACACACACACACACACACACACACTTGGATCAACTATAGCTGTCCCATTCGCCGACATGCCGGCATTGCCTGAACAGTGTGCAGTTCTGTGTATGTACTGTATGTGAGGGTGTTACTGATACTGTCATCTTAATCCCCTGTCAGAGCCTGAGCCCGGGTTTACACCAGGATTACAGCCCAGGACCAATGATTACCAGAGAGGACGGGGAGGAAAAAAAAAGTGTCAAGCAAGCGTTGGCACCCACACCATATAAGGTCAGCGGGTGGACAGGCACTATAGACCACGTGGCACGGGCTTATCCATTCGCTGACACCTGTCAATCATTCGGATTTAAATTACACTCCAATCTAGCCCAATAGATGGGGTTTGTATTTCTGCAGCAGGTGTGCGTGAGTGTGCGTCTGGTTGTGTGTGTGTGTGTGTGTGTGTGTGTGTGTGTGTGTGTGTGTGAACCTACATTTGCATGCACTGTCCCCGTTGACAACTTTATTCTAGTGCTCTGATATAAATGAAGAGGAACGGCGCCTCATGAAATGGAAATCGCACCGCAAGACATTTTCCTAGATACACACAGTTGGCAGTGGGAGGGGCTGCTTCTAATTCCAGTGTGCTGGCTGTCTCCAGTCAAGGGTAATGTATGCAGAATCATGGCCACGCCGGACACATGCAGAGAAAGGGGACATCTTTCTAGCAGCACATCCGGCAGCACATCCGACGCATCTCTGTCAGACAGAGACAATGTGACTCACGGATTGCGTTCATCCTGCATTTCATTTTACCAATCAACTAATTACCACTAATGAACTAATCAGGACCTCAAATGCATTAATACCGTGGGGTAATTAGATATGAAAGCCAATTACGTATGAAAAAGGCAATTATATATGAAAACACAAAAACACATCTGGGTTTTCCCTGTAGTTCTGGGGAGTTTTCCTTGATTTGGGATTATGAGCCAGCCTCTCCCATGCAACAAAATGAGGCTCATTGTTATGGAAGGCTTGAAAACAATGATCCCATCTTCTGACAGTTTACCTTGGCCTTGTTCTTTCAGTTTCTCAGAGCTGTTCAAGTCCTGAATATCGAATAGGCCATCCAACTATTACTGTAATAAACTGCTGTAATGAATGCTACGCCAGTTTGATGTGTTTTATGATGTGTAGCTTGTTGTAGCATTAGCCTTTATGACTAGCAGTGGAAGACACTATCCTGAGGGTCGGCCTGCCTTAAATGGAAAGGCATTCAATGAATTGTTTACCAGTGCTATAGATCCAAGGCAATAAGCCTTTACTAATTGTTGTCGCGTGTGAGGTGGAGCCAGGTAGTACGGCTCAAAAGGCGAGTCCTGCGCGGCTGCAGAGCCCGGAGGCAGAGGCAGTAATGATTATGGAATTACCATTGCTGCGATTGTGATGGCGCTCCTAATGAGTCCATGTTACGCTAATGAGCATTATGAGAAGGATGAGAGGGGCGAGGGGAGGAGGGAGAGAGAGCTATGGAGGGAGTCGGTAGGAGAGAGAGAGAGAGAGATGTTAAGAGTGTAGGAAAGAGAACGAGAGAGAGAGAAGGGGAGAGTAGGGGGATGTTCATTAACTAAATGAGGATGAATTGTTAGCATGACTGCAGGGTGGTGAGGTTCATCTCATCTCCCTCAGCGAAGCCAACCCCCTCACAGGCTGTCATCTCCATCTTCCTCTCTGGCCACTGTCAGACATGGATATACATCTTCTTCTTCGATCAGCCTCTAACAAAGCAGGTAGACACATGGCCCATCTTGGAGATAACATATCTAATGGATACTAACAACTACCCAGTTGGAATTAGCCACTATAGCCGCTGTATTTTTTTTCTTCCCGCATACCACAAGAAATGTACTGTATCTTCCCATAAAGTTGAATTGTCTCTTGTGTTAGAGCATGCTATGGTTCCATTACAGTGTGAGGCATTCTGTTGTCAGTAGGACCACAGCCAAGACACATTGACACAGCTACTTTAACACTGTCGTGGCTGGCATTCACCTCTCTCTGCTGTTGGTCGCATTTGTTTATGAGGGGTGACGTAATGACTGCTAACCCTCCAATAAAGGGTGGGTGTGTGCAGGTGTATGCACACTATTGCATGTGTGCACACACTAATCCGGTTTGACTATATTTAGCACCTAATTGTGTGCTGCTGAATCTATGATTGTTGCGGGGTTTTTTTTCTTTCTCCAACTGAAGTGATTTACAGGGTACATTCTGCACCTTGTTTTGTTATATGTGGAGATGTGGATGACTCATATCCGTACATCTGTGTGCCAAGGGTGCAGCATGTTGCATTTTATATTTACACACTCATTTAAAATAAGACTTAAAACCTTTATTATAACGAGCAAGTTTTGTTTGTGCTGCACTTTGTGTGTGTATATGTGTGTGGCCACATGCAGGGTCAAATGCTCCAGTTTTTTTCTTCTTCATACTGGTTTTAGATCCTGTTTCCTGGTTCAGGATTAACAGAATCCCGCTGTTACGAAAATTAAGCACTCCTACCAAAAAAAGCAACAACTTTCTTCTCTTTCTCATCATGCCAGAATGCCCTCTCAAATCCAGTTTTCCTATTCTGTCTTCACGCCAGTGAGTGAAGGGATGGTTTATTCGCTTAATGAGAAAGAGAGAAGGATATTTGCGTGAGGATGAGTTGTGGCAGGCAGTTAATCCTCCTCTGTCTGTGTTACTGCTGTTCTGGTGGCCCCTATATGCCAGTTAGCATTATAAATACCTTCTCGTAAAGGAAGAGAGCTGAGAAGCGGACTCTTGTGAAAACTATAATGACCTGCCTTAATGTTAATAATTTGATGCTTATCATTTTCACTGCTTAGGATGAGGGCGCCTTTGACGAGTTTAATCCACTCTCCCGGCCAAACCCCTGAAAGAACACAGCAGGAATATTTGTGCTTTCTTTTCCATTGGAAGAGGATTTTTGAAAACGCTGGTAAACCATTAGCAGTAATTGTGGTCTCTGACATCCCTAGAGTTAGCTGCAGGTGTTGGATAACACTCATTACAGGCTGGTCTTTCTCTAACCCTGAACGCTAACAGGCTCCCACAGTCTCTGAAGCATCCAGTGAACCCCAGCATAAACTTACATTTACTGTCTCCCCGCTCTATCTATTTCCATTAGCAGGAGACACCTGGCGAATTAGACTTATTTGCTGGTATTGTCTCCACTTACTGTCTGTGTCAGGGAGTGTCAGCGTTTCACTGTCACTTTAATTATATTATTTTGCCATCCATTGTAAAATGAGGCTTCTAGTCACAAACTAAGACTTACACTTACACGGTTTGATCTCTTCCTCAGAGAGATATGTTACTGGCCACTGCTCAACTGGCTGTCTGAGAAGAAATGTAAAACTCTTGCTCTTTCTCTGTCTGCGTACGTGTGTGTGTGTGTGTGTGTTAAAGGGAGGCAGACGCAGGGGGCAGATATACCAAGTAACAGTGTGGGAGTGTGGGCGTGGTTTAGCTCTTATGCGCGTGGAAGGGAACGTTTGGGGGTGTGGTTCATGGGACTTGGGGATTGGGGACAGGTGTGGGCAATTGTTAATCACCTGTCCCCGTTTTTAAGCAGTAGGAGAGAACACAGTAAGGGAGACACCAGGAGCAGGAAGACACCAGGAGCAGGAAGACCGGCGAAACAAGAACGTGCGAGGCACGTTAAAAGCAATGCCTCCGTGTGGACAGTCGTGTGTGTGCCACAAACATGTCGGTGCCCGTTTTTAGGCGTAATTTCGTGCGCCTAAAAGCGCGCCTAGTAGCATGGCATGGTGTGTACGAACAGATCACAAATGGCTAATGCCGCATTCTGCCTGGCGCAGGAGCGCAGAATGGAAAGTTCCGCTTTTCCTACACATTCCTATGCATTCATGGGGGTGTCGAGGGAAAAGTGGGTGTTTTGTGCAAAAAACATAGAAGGAGATGCGTAAGAAGAGACTGATTACCTATTCTGAAAGCGCATGTTTAGCGGTGACATTTCTCAGCCTCTTAAAAGCAGGTGTAATCCAGGATGCGTGTTTGCTTTCATAGGGGAAACAAGGCGAAGACACAGGCAAGGGCGTTGGTTTAGGTTGAAATTTGGTAGGGAACTCTTTCTCTGCTACTGCCGATACCCTTTATGGGTCGCTATATTCGTTTAATTAGCAAGAGTTCCACATCATTGTTCATGATTATAATGATTATAATGTCATTTTATTTGGCGATAGTGGAAACGGTGACTGACATGAGAATGTAGAATAGTTTATTGATCTCAAAAGTGCAACACGCTCATCTGCAGAGTGCTGTCTCCAGCTACTCAGATGGCCAGAGCTCGTGTGTATTGTATGGAAAAATGGAACGGTTTTACAGAATCCCTACACCAATAGTTGTGTGCATCAGGACATTTCATTTTATAACCTAATGCGCTACAGCGGTGGTTCTCAAACTGTTTGAGTCGTGACTCCCAAAAAGAAATTGCTCATCGCTCTCAGCCTTATGCTCGCCCTGTGCAAGGCAGCAAGCTATGAATCACTCATCTTGCTACACGGCTGCAGCCTGGCTGAGATAATAATAACTTTATATATAAAAATGTATATATACTGTATTAATATTGTGTAATACTTAACAGTAAAAGTTCCTTCCAGCAGTCCCAGGCTGGAACGACACGGTTAGGCAGGGCTGCTCGTGATGCCTATTTATTTATTTATTGATTTGGTCCCATTGCCGACCTTAAGTAGAGCCCTCCGGCCATGTTGACGGCGTGACGTGCAGATCAAGGTGGACGCTCTGGCCAGGTCCCTTTTGACGGTGACACGTGTCAGTTCTGCTGGGAACCAAGTGTGCTTGGAAGTAGACCTATTGCACAACTCAATGTGGGTTCGCTGGGGGAACGGGTTAGTGGATTTGTGGAATGAGAGCTACAGGTTCCCCCCCTAACTCTGAGGTTGGCTAATTAAGGCCTGGCCCGATAGGAGCAAAACACGCTTACTTTACTCCAGGGCAAACACACTACTGCAACAGTTTAGGTTCTGCTCAAAAAGGGTGCAGCATGCTCTTTTCAGGGTGTGCTGTTCCCCAGTCTTCTATATGCAGGTGGTGGCGTCAGCATTTGGAATTTGTCCTTAATAGACTGAGTGGTGTATGTCAACTTGTTCCATATACTGTACACTGTATTCCATATATTGCCAGTACAATGTTTGTTATATACTGACACCTCAGACGCTCTCAGGCGCAAGGTGACATACTGTTTTGTGCAGCGTCAGTGGACCACACACAACCGTATCGTCACCACATTGTTGCGGTCAGATGCACCCAACGTCAGTCCCTGTTGTACTCATTATGTTGCACACTAACTGCCGCTCTATTTCTTTCACTTGTTTTTTTATGATTTTTACCATTTCCTTGTGTGCAGTCTTCTTTATGTGCCACAATGTACCTGAAATAAAGAAGAACTCAAGCGAATATAGAAAAAGTAAAGAGAAATAATACTACAGATGTAGTATAAACTAATGAATAAATCAATCAATCAATTAATGATCCCAACAAAGCATTTTCCCATAGAATTGTATGTGTGCATAGCAGTGAAGGGAAGGTGGAAATAGCAAAAGACATAAACAAAGAGAGAGCAAAGAAGGAAGGATTTGACAAAGCACCCTGGGTGCTCGCACGGAAGCCTCACAGACATATATAAAATGCAGAACCAAGCAAACCCAATTGTGTATATGTATGTGAAGATCATATGGGAGGTAAGGTCAAACATGATTGATTATGAAAAGTACATGTTATGAATAAGATGTCCTAAAGAGTATATTTCTGGGTCAGGATTGTTCTAGCTATCTTCTAAGATATTGATAGGGGACTGATTTAATAATCAGACCGAATATGACATTTAAGTTACACTATAGGCTGCTTAATGTTTTGTATTATAGTAGAATAGTAAAATATATTGTTCTCCCAAGTAACAGACCTGGGGTTCGTGGTGTTCCTTAACAGTGAATTCTCACTTCATTGAACTGCTCCAGATTTTACATTTCTTTGACAGTTCTGTGTTTCTTGGCTTTGAGACAAAGTCACTCATGTTAACAAATATTGATAGAACTGACACAAGCCAGACTAATTACAGTGGTTTCCCCCAAGACAGGTAGAAACAATGGGGTATTGTATATTAGTCAGATTCATGATCATGCAGTGGTTTTCCTGGGCAGATTTAAAGTCAGATGAGGCTAACATTTCTATTCTCGTGCGCCCTTGTCCCCCAGGAGGGGCGTAATACTCAAAAGCACATCCGACTCACACATGGCTCAGCCCAACTTGGAGCCGAAAGGAGTTAAGACTTTCATTACTGAAGAGAGGTGAGACATCACAGGCAAGTAATCCTCTTGCCTCCAGTACATATGAAAACTCCTGACTGCGGCTCCCAGAAGACCAGCAGAAGAACTGGTAGAAAAATGTGAGGTGAATTTTTTTCTCTTCTGAATGGCATGGGTCTTTTATCTAGAAATGGCAGTATTAGTTCTTTAATAGACGATTAACCCTTAGATGCATAAGTGGGGTCAAAAATGACCCCAGCGGTTGTTTTTTTGCAATATTTTGTTCATTTTACATTTTTTTCATTTAATCTTCCATGTATTCCTCAAATAGGTTGTCTTTGACATGAGGCCATTTGGATT
>JAODLI010031194.1:0-19653 GCA_027575585.1 Percopsis omiscomaycus | reverse complement strand
CACACACACACACACACACACACACACACACACACACACACACACACACACACACACACACAACACACACACACACAACACACACACACACTTGTAATGTTGAGTTAAGCAGATGAAGTCATTTAAACCCATATCTTCCTTTGAGCAGCTGTTTTCTGTGTATTATTCACCCACACGACCTAATGTCCTTCCAGCAACCCTTCATGGAGGTGAAGATATCTGAAGGCCCCAAGCGCTCCAGGAGAGACTCGGGCCTGGACTGCGACGAGAACTCCCCCGAGTCTCGGTGCTGCCGCTACCCTCTCACCGTGGACTTCGAAGACTTCGGCTGGGACTGGATTATTGCCCCCAAGCGCTACAAGGCCAACTATTGCTCCGGGGAGTGCGAATACATGTACCTGCAGAAGTACCCGCACACCCACCTGGTGAACAAAGCCAACCCTAGGGGGACCGCGGGGCCCTGCTGCACCCCCACCAAGATGTCGCCCATTAACATGCTTTACTTTAACCGCAAGGAGCAGATCATCTATGGCAAGATCCCCTCCATGGTGGTGGACCGCTGCGGGTGCTCGTGAGCGGCCAAAGCATGCCCGCTCACGGGGGCCGGTCAGTCCGGGCTCCCACTTGAGACTTGTCGACAGAACCCACTCACCATCACCAGTGCTTTCCCTCAGAACACGGTGCAATAGAGCCAGAATAGAGCCTTGACCTTTGCCGCTCAGCAGCACTCTCCCAGCCGACAGTGTTCCCCCTTGTGTTGATGTTACCTTTTGTTGTAATTCTCCTTCAATTCTCCAGATGTTCGAGGTCAGACCGGATTCAGGAGCCGCCACCAGTGTGTTGGACTTTGAGGTGGATGCAGAACAGATATTCTGTACATTTATCCTAACGTACTGACGAGAACAACCTTCATGTATAACCGCACATAAATGTAACATAACATCTCACGCTCATCCTCTTGTCGCCTCCAGCTCAACTCAGAGCAGTTTCAGCTAAGCTATAGTTTTGTTTTTGTTTTTTGTTTTTTTCGTTTTTGTTTTTTTTATAATCATTTTGAGAATTTTGGTTGTCAGAGTGAAACCAGGATCTCATGGACTCTATGAAAGGTTTTGGGAAATGACAGCTGAGGACTTCTAAAGTGATATTTCACATTTGTAGAACAGTTAAAGGGACATTATTATTTTTTTTATTATTCAGTACGCTTAACTTTACAGGAGCTCCTCAAGTCAGCCACCTAAAAATTTGGCTTGTTTGGGGACCCATAGTCAACACCACTTTATTTTGATAAGCTAGTCTAAAAGGTGTACACGCTAACATTAGAAAAACTGGATACTTAGACCTGGGTTCATTTTTCCACGCCCTTGATTCAAATTCTGTCTACAGTTTTTGAATCAACAAGCCTGACGATTTACATGATCAAACTTGAAAACTAGCACGAGAACATGACTGCATGTCGGTGGTGTTTGGGTGTCATCTTTGGGTGACTGATGATCAGATTCACTGCTTCTGAACTTCGTTGTTTGTGTAGACTGAAAAAGTGTTTCTCCAGTGTGAAATATTCTCGAATGGTCTTGACGTACAGTGCCATACATAAACAAACCCACTTAACCAAAGACTTGTGTTACTCTGTCCTAAAACCTCTCCACTATCCAATAAAACATCTTGACCGGCCCGACACACTTGAAATATTCTGATTGTATATCCACGTTGGTGGACAGAAGGACTTGAACTGAATACATGAAGATGTGTTTAAGATGGAGAACTCCCTTATGGAGATGAGTGAATGTTGAAATCACACTTAAACAACACAGTTTGCACTATGGCATACCAATAGAAAGAGTTGGATGCTACAACAGTTGTAAAAACTGATTTTGATATGTTTGCTGATTTGTATTGTATACAAACGCCATTTTCCATTGCCTTCCGTTGCCTTTTCTGAACCACTGTTGGTAAATGTATAAGACCACAAACTAACAAGAACAATGTACAACAGCAACTATATATACTTGTTTAACAAATAAAGTTTCTATCTTATTTGTTAAGTTCTGTTTCTTTGTTGTATAGTTCACAAACTGGTCACAAGCCTGCAGATTGTGCTTTGCTATTACGTAACATTTGTAGCTATTTGGACACGGACCAGAGCTTGTCTCTCATCTCAACACATCCATATTATGAATAGCTCATTTATGGCTAATGTGAACAGACTTTTACTAAACCTTTACTTCAAAGAGAATCAAAACGAAGGTTTGTTCTAGAAATCTTGAAACTTGGCATATGTCTAATATTTGACCTGAACACTGTGATACAATATGTTTCAATTAACCCAGACCTTGGGAGGGATGGATTTAATTGACTTAAAAAAAACGTGCAAAATTGAAAATCAAGTGAATATCAGATAGTGGTGAAAAGCAGCATGGTGCACATGGCCTCGACCCCTCTAATAATACTTGTCAGCCCTCCTTGGAAAAGCCTATGCCGAGATTCTGGAAAGTAGAATGGTCATTGGAGGAATTCCCTGGCGGCAACATCTAAAAATGTATGAAATAAAAACACTTCCTTTGCCATGTGGTGCCATGTAGGGAAGGCTGTTATACGTGTTTATAGGTCCTGGTTCATAGATCTCAAATATAACGTTTCCTGCTGCTATCGTGGGGTTCCAGGGAACTTGCATTTCAAGGGGATGACAATTTGGGTCAACAAGGACATTTTGTTTCTTTTAAGAAGAGGTACCAATGTACCAAATTTCACAGTCAAAGTTTTGCTATGAAGAGATCATTGGAAATGAGTAGAAATGAGCTGAGGTGCCCAAAGTCAATAAGTAGTCCAACGGAACTCTAGAACAGAACTCAGAGCACACAAAGAATATTATACTAAGCCAATATACTTTCGGTCATATAGACCAGACCTTTACCAGGGCCTACCTAGCGTTAGCGTAGCCTTCACATTTAAAATGAGATTGCAGCTTTCGGCCAGTGGGCACAATATTCTGTCTTGGACAACTGTCAAGAAATGCTTTAAGTAGGATCCAAATTGGATGAGAGTTTTATTGGACCAGGGCATGCAGACACAAACAAAGGGCAATCCCATAACCCCTTGCATGCTCGTCACACGCGTGGTGGCTGTAATTAGTAGCATGATGCTAATAATTGTTTTCGCGTTAACACTAACTTTATTTATAACTGAAAACGTTTTTGTATTTAAATTACACTGGGTTGAAGGTTTTGTTTTTCAGCCAGTGTGTGTGTGTTTGTGTGTGTGAGAGAGAGAGAGAGAAAGAGAGGGAATGAGAGAGGGGAGGGGTGAAAAGCAACGACAGTTGTCACACAATCCTGCACAATCTCATCATATGTGGCCCGTTTTGTGTGCCTATTTTGACGGGCTGTGTTTTTCTCCAGGAGTCAGGGACGGTGGAAGTATTGCCGTCTAATGAGAGCATGTGACCTCTGGCACTCTCCACTCTCTGGCACGGCTCCACGGAGGCTTGACTTCCGCCCAGTAGAGGGCGAACTGCCCCTGAGAGCCACTTCCTTTCCTGCTGAGAGCTGGAGCTTCGCCATGATCGTGATCGGTTGCAGCATACCCAGGGTGAAGTAGATCCAAAGAACTTCTGTTCCCAAGGGAAAGTTTTGAAATGAAATCTCTCTGGTGGATGGCTCTACTGGTGATCTCTGCACTCTAGAGGCCATTAAAATGTCAAATGTCATAAAGACATAAAAATGAGAACAGAAAAGTAAAACTTTTTGAAAAGTGAACAGGCTATATGATAAACCGCAATATACACTCATCACACTTACGTACATGGGGATTTAAGTGGGTCTTGCATGTGTGATTCGTCCAATCCTGTGCTTTCACTTTGAATTCAATCTACCGCCACACACACAACAACCCAATACATCACTCCACGCTGTTCTGTTAGGGAGCCATTTGGACCCAGGCAAGTGTCGGACTCTAGAGGTCTGCCTCCGCCAGCGACATTCCACCCCCCCGACAGGTGAGGGAGTGCACAGAAAGGGTCAACAAGAAGGATGGCGGGGCAGCTGGAGACCCCATTATTGGACTGGACCCTGTTGTACAGGTTTCACATTGTGTACATTTAAGCACTTTGCTGGTATTTAGGCTGTTAGCAATTATTTGTGGATTAAACGACATGTTAACAGGTAACGTATGTTGTACAATGTATAGCTGAGTTAGCCCTGATGACATGCTGCTGTCATTATTCTATCAGTGTTTGCTTACTGGTGGATGACCTATTCAGCTACTTGCACATGTGCTGATTGTGAGTCGCTTTGGATCAACATTCTCTAATGGTCAACTAGATGTTCATCAAAATGACTGCTTCGGTTTGATAATGTTACTATGGAAATGAGCTGGGGGTTATATTTGTTCTTTCTATCTAAATGATCTACGTAAAGTTATATGCAAACATACATACACACACAAAAGCCGATGAGAATCGCACTGAGGAAACTGCATTTAGTGATGGCACATGTTGTAACTCGAAGTCATCGGAATGCACCATGTTCATTATCTTGAACCAGAGTCGATTACCACGCTTAATCATGGATAAAGCTCCCCATTCATTCATTCTAATGCTATGGCCGAATCACATCTGTACAAAGGAGGGATGTCCTCGCTATAGCGGGAGGGGAGTAGAGAGGGGCTTGCCAGGTGCGTTCGAAAACATGTGGAGTCTTCAGCAGATGTGCAAACGATCCCATCTGTCTGGAGAAGTGCCGTCGATGACAGGACTCTCAGCAGGGAAGAGCTTCCGTGATGTCAACATGGTCCAGGAGCCATGTCATGAATGAAGCTGTCAAAGCGCACAGGACTGGAAGAGACATGGGCATCTAGTATGACCATCCATAGGAGGAAGACCTGCTCCTGATGTTCTAAACTGTCGAAAGAGTTTTGCTTTTAAAGAAACTGTGAAATATTTACCACACTAAATCAAACCACTTGGATTGTGCACCAGGTTTTGCTAGGCAACTATGTGTGGTAAAAACGTACTAGCTAGATACCACAAATTGTCAAGATATTTGGTTTTCCCAAGATGCTTTTCTACTACACTGAGCACATGGTAGACATTTGTAAGGTGTTTATGGTCCGTGATGCAATTGGGATGCAGCATATACTGTACATATGTAAAACTACAAAGAAGAAACTTGCAAAGAAGATGGAGACATTCAGGTCTGCAGCTTTGCATTGCAATGTAACAACAAGTTCTGTGGATAGCAAATGTTTGTGTATGTATTCTTACATAATGTCTAATGTCCCCCTTTCATATATATTTACAAATTATGCCTGTTTAATATTACACATTATAAGACATACATCCTAGTTATTCCTTGTATCTTGTATGTTTTATTTTATTCTTATTCTATTTTTATGACACATATAAATATCTTGCACATACCTGTATGCAGTAGCTCTTGCGCATATCTATATAGCTTATTGTCTTGTGTTTGCAGAATCTAGTGTTCATTACCATTTCATTGCTACTGCGCTGTAATGTGTATATTTGATAAATAAACATTGAACATGCCATATAGCATTCTAAACTAGCATACGCAAAATATAAAGTAGGCTGTAATATGAAATATGGATGAAAGGGACCATACCAGTGTAAGAAAACACACACAGCGTACACTGTATGTGTATATATAAAGTTTACATTTTACAATTGTGCTTTTTACGGAAATGCAAGGCTTACACACGTTCGACCAATCCTATTGAACATGGTAGTGTGTATCACAAACATGCCTATTATGAGTGCATGGTGTTCCAGACAGCTGTAGTGGCACTGTAATCAATGAAACACACTGCAGAGGATGATTATCTCAGGCCAGATGACAAGTTGTTCGTGAAAATCTCTCCTGGGTCCAAGGAAAGCAATGAAAGGGTGAGGGGCCAGATGGCTAGCTGCAGGAGGCAAACTGTCTACACTCTGGGAGTGATTTATCCTTTCCGTCTGCACTCCGCTTGCTTTTCCACTTAGGGAAGAGAAATCCTAATTCCTATCCCAAAAAACGAGAGCAACCTCTGGGAAATGATTACATGATTAATGACTTTGCGGAGCTACTGGAAGTTTGGAGCTGGGACAAATTTGGTGTCCAGTCCAGGTATGTTTACAAAAATGCCATAATGCTAATGTTTGTTTTGTAGGAAGCAGCTGGTGACAAACTGAAAAAAAAGGTAGCTGTCATCCAGGGTAGTGAAGTGTGTTCTCTCAGGGGATGAGGAGTTGACAGTGATAAAGAATAGCTGTTCCTCGGAGGAGACAGAAAAGGCCAGGTCGTGGAAACCTCCTGTCTCCTGGTGATGTGCCGGTGATCCCACAAACGGATGTTGTGTCCTATCAGGTATGTGTCAGGTGGCTGGACAGATTCTGACATTGCAGTAGTAATATTTATGGTACATTTTTACAGATTAAGGTTAATTACACAGGAGGCTGCGGTTGAGTGACATTGACAGACAAGCGCAATTTTCCAGAGCTAATGCTTAGTGAATGGGTCCAGGACTGTCTGGATACACAGGTTGGACATTTATTCATATGGTAGGAAATCCAACTTTTAGAAGGCTTCAAAATCTTTATGGCATATTGATTTGAAAAGCACTCATGGCCTTGGCATTGACACAGATCAAGCAACTTGCAGCCAGGGCATGTAGATTGATTGTTTAAAAGGACGGTGACACTATGAAAACATTAACAAGGTTACTCATGACTATAGATTCCTTAACAACCTGAATATGTCTACCTACAGTGTTGGTAGACAGAGACACATACATGGTAGACTACAGCTATAAGTGACCTTGTGGTCTATTGGGTATTCATTGAGTCACGCTGTTGTACTCAACATGTATTTTCAGTTGGGCGCATTGCCACTCTTGACTCCTTCAAGTACCAAATACCTTCATATTTATTAACTTTCAATTTAAATTATTTGTGACAATATGAATTACAGGCCCCGTTTACAAACGTTTAAGTTTAAATTCATTTTTATCGTCTTGCACTAAAAGTGGCATTGTGTAAGATCTAGTATGGTTAGGGTATTTCAATGCATGCATAATAACACTGTGCCTGAACAGTATGTATTGTATAAAACAGTTTAGTATCTATTTAAAAAGCCCTTTTTCTAATTTTGATTCCCTATGGAGACCATGTGAACAACGCATATACGTACATAGTGCTTGATAGCACCCACTGATAGCATCCAAAACTATGTATGGTTATACATAGTTTCAACGATATATATGGAATGGATATCCATATGTCTCTTTTCTGCAGTTCCCTATAATGCGTTTGTACAAGCAGCATGCCTTGGAATATAACATCAATACTTCTCGCGAACTTCTAATTGCTGACAGGTGATTAAATATTAAAAACAGTAGACACGATGACCCCCTCCACAGATGCTTGTGACCCATGAAATTGCATGTAGTGCGGCTGTAAATTTCTCCAACACTTGTGAACCCCCTGCCCGTTTAACACCCATCGCATTAATGTGAGCCTGAGGCCCATAAAAGACGCTAAGTGGCTCTTCTGTGGTTAGCTCAAAAGTGTGCAGTCACAGCACGCCACAACCAATTACCAGTTGAAATAAACAACAGTAAAAGCATAGATGCAGCAAACCTTTTAAAGCGGCCCTCCTGAGGATTATGGTGTGGATTTTGTTTTTTTGGGGGGGGTTTAAAGCTTCTTGATGGAGTCCTTGTGTGGCGTGTTCTGTTGATAGGCGCTTTTGGGGTTTGGTGACAGAAGACCATTTTCTTCACATCTAAATCAAAGAATATTTTTACGTGTGCGGTTTTTCAGTTCTCTCTCCATTGAACTGGATACCATCTAAGCTGTGTCAAAATAGGTACGGTTTATGTTGCCTTGTAAAATAGAACTGAATATAATAAAATACCATATAAAATACACTGTTTGGTGCCTTACAGTACCGTTTATACAAACGTGATCACAGACAACCACAGAATACCACAGCCTAATTAATGTGTCATGAAACTGAAAGTGAATGTTTCATAAATTACAGAAGGCGGGTTCTGTTCCAATTGATGCCTGTTACGTTACCATTTTTGCCTGCATGGAAAGTTAACTTTTATTGGTTGTGGCTTCTTACATTTGTAGCTAAGTGGTTAGTTTATGACCAAGTGGAGTCAAGAATATAGTCATAGATTTAGCTAATCTATCTTGACACAGCTTTGGCTAATGAATACCCAGGTACTGCCATAATGTAGCAATTGTAAGGCATTTAGTCTTAGCAGTGAACCTCTGTACCCCAGAAATGTGTTCAGTTTTAATAGTTAATAATGTGCTTGGTTTTTATTACCATTAGATTAGATTGCATTTAAAGAGTCCCCCTGGGCATTCTGGGTAAAAAAGGCCTGCCTACAGTCTGAGACATTTAAAGTAACACTGCAAAACAACATAATGTATAAGGGTAGTTTGCTTGCAAACATATGCATGTCAGATGTTATTCTGATCAAAATATCAACCCTGTTTAATATTTGTGTTTTATACACTTCTCAGTTTGTTGTTTTGGTTTGATACTGATGAGCACATCCACCTCTACGCATCTGAGCACTGAGTGGCTCGCATTCCTCTCTACTCTTCCCTCTACGGTGCTCATTGGCTAACTTCCTCTCTACCCCTCCCCCTACAGTGTGTACTTTTGTGCACAGTTGAGTTTAAAAAAAAAAAGCAGTCAGCTGAGGAGGAAATTGTGGGCTCTGTGTGCACTAAAACTATTGCTGAGTGTACCTTTAAGGTTTTTAGACTACAGTTTTCAGTGGAGTGCAGAGTATTTCTGGAAAGAAAACAATTTCAGGAATTTGGCTAATGTTTCTCCCCACGCTGTTTTCTAATGAAAGTGATGCACAATCCAGATTGTTGTGGAATATATAGACATGATTAAGATTCAGAATGTTATGGAATATATTGACATGGACATGGTCAGCATAATATATTCTATAATATGCTTTTTAATGAGAAATTGACCCTTTTAATTCTAGATAAGCATTAAAGTAGAAATGCCAAAGGACTTTTTTTAAATTTTGAAAGCAATAAGCTTCACCCCCAGCATCAACCCAGCAGCTAGCTGGGGTCTTGCAAACATTGCTACAAGGCTGGCCCCACGGTCTTTCTCAGTGTCTCATAGCAGAACTGTAGAATTCATGTGTCATATTAAAAAAATGCTGTATAAAACTGTTTTACAAAATAGTTGCTTTTCTACGATTTTATTGTTGTGTCAAAACAGCCCATTACAACCCCACCCTTTCCTTGAAGGAAATAAAAATGGTGTCATTCTCTACATCAGTTTCCTGTTTCTAAACAGAAACAGGTGCTGCTTTGCCCAAACTACTGGCCAAGGTACTGTATGTAACGACTAGCCAAAAATAGAGTGAAGATGGGGTTAAATATAGTTCGTGTCATTTTATTTTGGATTTGATGACTTTGTTAACGTGTTTGGTTACTCTTGGGGAGAGAGGTATACAGTTGCTCTGTTGGCTGAATATGACCTGAGAACCTGTGGCTTTTCACATTAGGATACTAATACACTTCAGAAAATATAAAATATTAACGAGTCATTTAATCTGTCTCTCAGCCTTGAAACTGGAGTGTGTTGATTCTTCTATTTTGCATGTTTTGCATCAGTGTT
The DNA here is from genome assembly GCA_027575585.1 of Percopsis omiscomaycus. NCBI lineage: Eukaryota > Metazoa > Chordata > Actinopteri > Percopsiformes > Percopsidae > Percopsis > Percopsis omiscomaycus. The sequence continues at coordinate 9,994 of JAODLI010031194.1, read as the reverse complement.
TAATATGATCTATATTGACTTGTCAGGCCAAATTGAAGGAGCTTTACGTGTCCTTAAGAGTGTGCTGGGGATGGTTATATGGTAAAGATTGAATGCATTCTGCAAGTCCTGTCTACACAGGGCAGGCACTGGAACCACAGTGAATTTCTTGAATTTCAGTTTGCTTGAATAAAATATCTTTTCTGTCCATCTAAAGATAAAGACAAAACAAATTTTGCCGCTTATTTTAAGAATATTTTGATTTGTAAGGCAAACGTGCATTAACATACCGTATGATGGATTGCAGGAAACAACCACCTTGGTAATCATAAACATAACTTCTATTCAGTGGTAGAATGCATGTCAAAAAGAGTGGGACAGGTGGTTTGAATGACATCTGGGAAAATGAACCAATTGCTGACCTTTTAAAACGGTGTGATCACATGGTCAGAAGATGGTCATCAGTTAATCCTCCACAATTAGTGTGATACGCCCCCTGGGACCACCGGGCTGCACGTACCAGCCGCATTCTGCTGCACACACAGTTCTGGATGTGCGCACACGAGGAAATGCATAGCCAGCAACCGAAAAGTTTTCAGACAAGGGTCCAGGGAGGAAGGGTCTGCTGGGGGAGGGGTTGGGGGGTTCGTCACAGGCAATCACCAGAGGCACTTTACAGAATCACTGCCCTGCGGCAATGCTGCAGCCATCTGTGGACTTGCAGCTTAAAGGCCGTGAAAAACAAGCCGGGCACTGCAGTGTGACCTTTCGCTGTCCTAACTATAATATTATCTTAGGGCAAGAGATTGGATTACACTTTGCCCCTCGGTGGGTGACAACCATATGTAGTTGTATACTTGTTACATGAGTGAACGTCAGAAGTATTTATTAAGGACCTCATTTAGCTTGAAACAGGATGGAATGAGGGACGGGTGCAAACACGTGGTACAATACGAAACAGTTATAAGGATGATTTTTCATTGCACAATGTGCAATGCCTGTTTGAATTTGATTTTTTAATGCCATATTTGATACACGCCTCGTGGCCATGACACCACTTTCAAATCTTAGGGCCATGTACCCTTGAATGTGATACATGTTTTTGCCCTGCATTAGGCTAGCTTCCTGAACCTGCGCTATCACCAGATATAGGATAGCAAAAAGCAGTATATCAACAGTTTCAGGCAAAGCCCAGTTAACCTCAAGGACTGAGAAAACAAATTTTTTTGCGGTCAATAGCCACTCAGTATGAAAGACCCGGGTTACAGGCTAATGTCTTGTAGAAGTGGCAACACTACGAGTTAGCACAGTGTCGAGGATTTGCTAAACTTTGTGGTTGAAATTACAGTGCAAATCTCTGAAGCATTTAATGCATCCAGGGATAATATACAACCATCTGTCAGAACCACGGGCGGAGCAGCTGGCCCTAATTGAGGGAAAGGAATTATGGGTAGTAGCTGGCACTCGGCACCGCTCAACCTTGGGGCTTGCCAGCTAACAGCCATTCATTCCAACAGAGCCACAATGAGACTGAGGGTGCTGAGATACTGTAACTTTTGGACAGGCCTCAAGACACGGAGTCAGATGTCACTCCGTAATTCAAAGAGGCATTTCTAAGACCGTCATTCATCCATGGAAATGCTAATAATGCCAGATATGTATTAAATCACTGTTTATGTACGGTATACAATGGCTATTCTTACAAGGAAAATATGGCAGTGGTCAATTCTTATTTCTCAAGCGTTTATGTTTAATTTTCTCAATTAAAGAAGCAGTTTTTAGTGATTTATTAAATGTATGGTCACCCTATTGGAAGGTCTCTGGGCTGAAATGAGACTACAGCAATGACTAAGATCATATTCCTGAAAGAAACATTAACTGAAAGCGAAATCCCCCAAAAGCATTTCTAAAATGCATTTACTTATGACTCAATAACATTATCAAACCTTTTATACATGATAAATTTGCATATACATTTACAGTCATTGACTAATTGAGTTATCTTTGTTTAGTCAAATACGGTGACATTATTGTTTTTACATACAAAATACAAATCCTGGATTTATTTTTTCATAAATGTGAAATCTTCACAACCCCAGGGGCCGCAGCAAAGCTACAGCTTCCTGCTCGGTGACGGGGATGTCTGTCAGCTCGTGGAGAAATGGCCGTCCGTGGAGACACACCTGGCTGCTCTCTCCGAGCTGTCTCTCCATCCGTAGGAGGGTTTCCTCTACATCCTTTCTGCTTAGGCTTGTAGGCAACTGACGGGCGAGACGAACAGCTTCCCCCTGTGCCAGAGCAGTGAAATAGTATGATCCAATCACGGCAAACATAATCACTGACATGACAGCCCTTTTCAATCTACAGTATGCACAAAAAGAAACTGTACTGTATTCTGTATACCTAGTTGTATATACTGAATATTTCGTAAAATCCCTTTAGCCTCGTATCTTGTTATATTTTAAGTTACTTTTTAAGTTACATTTGTTGTTAAAATCGTTTTCTCTCTTACATTTATGACACAACAACCTCATCAAGTCAAACTCCCTGCATGTAGAACAATGGTACATATCTGATTCTCATTCATTTACTGCTAAAGGTACACTCCTCGATTGTGTTATAGCGCCACCAGAACCCCAAATTTCCACCCGAGCTCACTGTTTAGGGTGTAGGGGGACTGAGGACGGAATGGTAAGAGCCTAGGAGCTCTGTGGTGACAGCCACTCAGTTGTGGGAGCCGTTTGGCCCGTTTTAATCGAATCCTGGAGCGTTTACCCCGATAGGACGGCTAAACAAACTCTGGTCGGCCTGAAATCGGGGGTCTCGGGTGTGAACGTGATCCGAACCCACTATTGGAAGCGAACCAAAAAACAGTGCATTGTGGGTTGAAGGTTGACACATTTGCCGTGCGGGAAATCAACAAAAGAATGGCGAGTCGCGGTCAGCCATGGTGCAAAGAAGAGGTGAAAGCACTCACAGAAATATGAAGAAATATAGAGCAATTGCTTCTCCTACGATTCACGTGAACCATCACATGCCCAATGGCTCACTGTGTCGCCAGGCGCTGATACTGTTCCGCCTTCTTCAATCAGTTGTAATGGGTGGGAACACAGCGTGACATTTCTTTACAATGTTTGGTTCGCTTAACAAAGTCCTGTGTTAACACTAACCGAACCAAATGAACCGCTGAACCGCTCCAAATCTTCAAAATTCAGGTGTGAAAGTGTTTCAAACCAAAACAACGTGGTTTCAACCACAAAGGGAAATTCCGGACACAAATCGACAGGTGTGACCCTTTACTGAGTTCAACGGATTTCTCACTTGAAGGTAGTTTGTGACTTTGAGTGGCCGGCAGTCTTGCACTGTCATCGCCTTCTTGTGCACAACGGCGCTGAGGATCTCCCTAAGGTCACCCACGCTGAGGAAAGGTACACAATCTGCCATGGCTGTAATGACCAGATGTCTCTCAGCCGATGGGAGGCCTGGCCAAAACAAGCAGAAAACAAGGATTAATATACTCCAGATACCCGTACTATCTCCAGGAAAGAATAATAAATAAATACTGTGGTTTTACACCCGGACTGGTGACCAAGTCAAACAAGCGACGAGCCAAATGGAGTGTTAAATGACTGTTACAAGCTCTCAGTAGGCTGGGAGGAAGTCATCCTGTAGCGAGGGGGAATGATAGCTTCTCTCCTTGTGAGGAATTACTCCAAATAGCACACAATTCATGGCTCTGATATATGGCCCTGGGATGCTAAATGAATTCAGAGATTTATTTATTTTTTTAAACGTAAGATGCAGAAACAGTTACAGTGTTTCTTGCTCAGTCTGGCTCCACGTGTACGAGGAATTCAGGCTGGCTTGGTACAGGGCTTTTTATTGCTGAGGAGATTTTATTGTTATATTTATGACCAGTATACAAACAACATAATAAATTATGGAATGTATGCTCTATATTAGCAAGTTTACACTATACAGGGACATTTTGGTAAGCGTCACTTTTCTGTTTTTACCAGAGTCGCATACAAACACTAAGAAATGTCAAGTGTCAAGTTTCTTTTTACCAATTGATGCATTTTTTGACGTACAGTGTTGGATACTTTAAATAGATTTTAAAAAATGCACTAAATAATCACCAGAAAGATGAAAAAATATCAGAATAAGTGCAGATTATAATAATGTTTTTATAATTGTTACATATTGCCACCTCCTGTCCCATTCACACCCACCTGCTGACATTGGCAGTGGCAACTAAAAATTCCTTGAATTTCCTAAAGGTCGACCATTGTCCTCACCTGCACCCTGGGGTACACACCTGCTGCGAGACCACAGCTGCTGGTGACGTGCCAACATCAACTCAGGTGACCCATAACAGTACCAAAAACCACCAAGATCCACAGACGACCTTGTGTGCTCTTTACAGGCCAACACAGAAAGGACATTACAAATGTGGTTGAAAAGGGTAGCAGTTGGCAGTTGGCGGCTGCTAATTTTGGCAAATGAGTTTAATAAATATGGGATATTTGTCCGTTGTTCAAGCCTGTTTGTAAATATTACCGCTTTAAATGTTCATAAAGTTCCATGCATTCCGTGCCTTTACATTATGTTCCCAAAACGTATGATTTCCAGTTGAACTTCAAGTGTGGAGCGTGGCCCACTAGTGGGACAGAAAGGCATTGCAAGTAACCTTCAAACATTGTATCTCTCCCACAGATTCAGTATATCTTAGGTCAATAATCAAATTGAAAATTCATATTTTGGAGGTAGTTGAACAGGCAGTTTTTCAGAGTTGAGTTGGTATCGCGCTCTTACAACGTGACTTAATAAGTGTACTTATCTGACACTGAATTATGGTCACTAAGCTGTAATTATAGTTATATCACTTCTACATTGGTAGACAGATGTGCTAACGCTAACCCTACGGGTAAACATGGTGACCTCCGTTAGCTGCTGCCCACTCAATGTAGCTAAGAATAGCTCATTCTGTACCTACAATGTGACTTGAAACGCCATCTCATGTCATTGCGCATGGTTTAAATTGGTTTAAATCATATTTTACATAATATTCATTCATTATGTATCACAAGTCTTTTTGTTCTTAGTTACTTACATCAAATTATATATCTCTGCTTGAGCAACGACGTCACAAACTAAGTGACGAATGCCAAAGTAAAGTGAATGTTTTGTCTTATCCAAAACTGGTCCGACCCTAACATAGAAAATGTGTTGGAAAGAACCGACTATAATCCTGTTACTCATGAAGTTATGTTTGACATTTCTAAGTTATCGGTGAACTGAGAGATTAATGATGGCCAATGACTCCAACCTTTGTTAAATATTACTGAGCAATCCACAAGACCTTTAAACAGCATGAATGAAGGAATATTTAAGCCCCATTTTCTCTCAGGAGGCTGTGGACTTGCGTAAACGCAACTAGTTCTTTATCCAACAGAGTGTGTCATATTGAAAAAGGATGGAACAAAATGGGGAGGGGTGGAATTTTGCCACTCACAGTATAATAAACTGCTTCGATGCACGACTGGGGTTTGACGTAAATATGTCCCATTACTTTACCTGGAGTGAATCGGATGCTAAACCCATTTGCCACGAGCCTGGAATCAGAGATTAAGACTCCTCCATGGGGCGCAGGGCTCCCCTGCTCCATGTTGCACAGAGCCTGAGTATATTCAGCCCCTCCTAGAGTACTAGACAGAAAAAAATTACATTTAATTGTAGAATTGATCCTCTCAATACAGTGGTTCTCAAGATACTTTTACTGGGCAGGGTCATGAAATGTTTTTTAGCATGAACTACTCCCTTTAATTTCTTCTTTTTATTCCCCTTATTTTAATTGTGTTTATCTTTCAAAATGTTTAATGGTTTAAATGTTTCCTTTTTCAGTGTTTTGTCTTTTTGGGAGTCTGTCGATTACATTACAAGCATTTGAATTGACTTGTGCATTTCTCGACTTGCGCTTGTGACTTTAAGCGGACAGTCAGCACTGGTATGTTTCTAGAGAGAGGTGAGTGATACGTTACCCATCTGTTAACTGTATGGGGTTCTGCAGAGTCACGGCTGGAAGTATACTATTCTCTAGAAGTCTCTTAAACAGCAAGACCTCCTCTACCCGAAATGGGTTTAACAACATGAGCTCTCGTCCACATGAAACGACCCAGGCGCTCTGAGAGGCCAGCCGGTTTACAAGGCGGAGGCCCCGCGGTGCCGGGCATGCCGGGATGCTTTGGGACGCCAGGCGGTGAAGCCGTCGCCGCAGGGTGGCTACGCTGAAGGGGAGGGGGCGCGAGGGTTTGGCCTCTGGGGGCTTCATCTTTTTCTGGGGCTGTGCAGAGAAGAGCTGGTCGAGCAGCTGCTGGTTGGAGAGCGGGGACTTGCGCTTCAGGCCCTGTGGGAGGCTCTGTGGGGAGCCGGCCGTGCTGGAGGCCAGCTTAGTACGTCGCTCGTGTACCTCCTGGTGCCTTCTTGCTTTCTCCTCAAACCTGCAGGTTTCAAACAGGTCAGCGATGGTAGCAATTATAATAACAACATGAGGCTTTAAAGACCTTTCAAGTTGTCGTGTTAACCTTCATATCACATTACATTTCATGCATTTGGCAAACACTGTTACCCAAAGAAAGTAACAATGAATATATTTGTCAACAGTATCTGTGTCAAAGACATTCTATTAGTGGCATCAGCAGTCATTGGCAGTGGCATCAGCAGTCATTGGATATATTATCTATTGTAATTGTAATTATCTAGATGCAGATATGTCACTAGATGCTGTATGTTACTATGTACCCCAAGTTACATTGCAAAGATCACATCATCATCAGTTAAGAGTAACAGTTAACAGTTAGTAACAGTTTTTAATAATGATTAGACAACTAAACTAATTTTATAAACAGCGTACTGAGCACCCACATTACTGTCTAAGCGGACATTTAATTGTCTATTTAATGAATGAATTAAATAGACAATTAACTAATTACATTGACATCTTTATGTGTAGACAAGAGTACTGTCAGTTTATGGGTTCATGAGGGCTTAAAGTGAAGGCTTTAACAAGTGAGGTGGGATGAGGGGGTTGCAAACTCTCAAAGCACAACAGAAAACAAATATAGAAATATATGACCAACCATTGAAAGATATGTGAACGTTTTATTTTTTATTTTTTTAAATATTCGAGATGCTCATCTCGCGACCCATTAGAGAGGACCCATGTGTGAAAACCGCTGTCGTACGACATGATACAGAGCACATAGGCAGTACGCTCCCATCCATATTCATATGTAAGGCATTAAGTCATCAGCACCCCATCGCTCAACTGACCGGTTTGATGAATCGCTGTTAGGACACTTCCTAGAAATGCTTTGCCACTTAACAGTGGCGGTGAAAGCAGCCAAATATTTGCTGCATCTTATTTCATGTTTAAGACGGGCTGCTAACGGAAGGCAGGATTCTAAACAGATGTCTTTTTCCATACGCTTGTCCATACCTTATATAAGGCCCCCAAGTACTGCTGATACACATTTTCCACCAATGCAATTACTTTAAATTGGTATGCAGTAATCTAATCTAATTGGTTCGAAGGGCTCTCGGTGCAGTGTAATGACTTTATTCCATGATGCTAGCTGAGCAGCCCGGTGGACAGGGATCAGAAGATGGCGCAGTTTGTGCTGGCGTGTCCACGCGCATCTGGATTCGGTTAGAGCATCTTAATAATGACTGTGGGACAAGATTTCCTTATAGGCCTGTTTGAGATGGGATGGTTCGGATCCAATCTATACAGTGGAAAGGTTAATAGTGGCACTTGGTCTGTACGGTGTTCTATACACTCGGGGCTTTGCTCCTGTCAACTCATAAAAGGGCTTGTCGAGACCCTTCAAACATGTACACATTTGTGTCTTAAATGTCCTTGATTGCATTATAGCTCCCCTAGAACCCCAGACTTTACCCCCAGCTCACCGTTTAGTTTGGAAACACAACCATGCACAAAAGTGCACAGGACGGTGTGAGGGGTAGAAAGGATTTCAGCCTTTCAGGAGTGGAGAGGAACGCGAGCCACTGAGCACTCAGATGTGGGAGGGTTGGGGAGTGGGAGAGTTTCAAACTCTAAGGACATTGTTTTTGTAACACATAAGGGAATTCCAGACAAACCGAAGAGTGTATATATACATAGATAGATAGATATATAGATAGATAGATACACAGACAGATAGACATATAGCCATATGGATAGCTAAGATAATAGAAATTCCAGACACAAACAGAAGAGTGTATATATAGACAGACAGACAGATGGACAGACGGACGGACAGACAGATAGACAGACAGATAGACAGACAGATAGACAGACAGATAGACAGACAGATAGACAGACAGATAGCTACCACCAATTCCCAAATTTAACCCCTTAAACCCTTGCGGTCATTTAGGGGTTAAATGATACATGAAAGCTAAATGGAACCAGCGCTGTGTGAGGAGCTTTAAATGCTGTGGATACATGGCATACTTTGGAAACAAGGGCGATATTTTATCAGGCGGAATACCTGTTTTATGGTGGAAAATATTGACTACCTGACTTAATATTAGCCACAGTTGTCTGGAAAATATAAACACGGCTCACATCGACCAAATTTCCAGCCAATGTTTTACACGTACACCCCCCTCCCCCCGCCCATCTCTCTCTGCCTTACGAATAACAAGACATGGAAACAAGCCGTTTGGAACACCGAGGTCTGGAAACTCACTTGCTACGCTCTTTCTCTCCGAGGTTTTTCCATCTGTGGTGGATGGCGGCGCTGATGTCCTGCAGCCCAGCGGCGGGGTTCTCCCTCAGGACGTCCGCTCTGGTCTCCTTCTCGAACAGGGCGGCGGGGGTCAGTGGCGCGCGCAGGGCGCGGCTGCTGATCAGGTCGTAGGCCGCCAGGGACGCCTGTTTCCCCGCGATGATGTTGTGGGGTTGTTTGTCGGGGCTGCGCTGACCTTTGACCTCCGGCGAGTTCAACTTACTCTGCCCCGGGGGTCGATGGACGGCGACGGGCTGCAGGGGTTCCCCCGACACGGGGTCCGTCAGCGCCGTGCCCCGGCTCCAGTCCTCGGCCGAGAGCCCGCCTTTGCCTTCGCTTAGTACTGCGCTGCCCAAGGGAATCTCAGGCCTCTCGCTGGTTACGCCAGCGCCCGCCGGGCCGGGGCCGCTCAGGACGGTGTCGTCCTCAAAGAGGTGGCAGTCCAGCCCTCCCGGGTACTGGTTGACGATCCAGTCGTCCGCTACGGATGAAGACGAGCTGCTGTTTGCCGAGTGCTGCCCCAGGGACGTGCGGAGGACGTCGCCGCGGGGGGGTTCGGTGTGCGGGTCACCTCTCCCCGAGCTGCTCCCGCCCTGCGCGGCCTGAGCCTCCGTCCGCGGAGGGCTGGCTGGGGGCGGAGACGTAGCCAGGTGGGGCTGCTCTCCTGCAGGCGTAGGCTCTGTAGGCCGGTAGCCGTAGAGAGACACCAGTAAGGCTTCTACAGCGGTCAACACAGCCTCCTAACAAGTCAGAACAACACACAGCGTCATGTAGTGAAGATGCTCACCTTCAACAGAGTGTAGTGTCTGGTGCGTTTGAGGATCCCAACTGCATTCATAAAAAAAATTATTTCTATCAAATGTGTATGATACATTTAAAGGTACACTGCTTGATTGCATTAAAGCACCCCCGGCTCACATTTCATGCATTAAAACACACGGGGGAGGGGTAAAGAACGGTGTGAACCTAGGAGCTCTGGTGGTGGAGGAGTAGAGAGGAGTGCCAGCTGCTCGGGTTCGGTAGGAACATGTGTTGTCTCAGTTTCAAACCAAAACGATTTTGTAATGCTGGTTTCATCCACAAGGGCAATTCCAGACATATATATATATATATATACACTCACCTAAAGGATTATTAGGAACACCGTACTAATACTGTGTTTGACCCCCTTTCGCCTTCAGAACTGCCTTAATTCTACGTGGCATTGATTCAACAAGGTGCTG
>JAODLI010031184.1:0-19654 GCA_027575585.1 Percopsis omiscomaycus | reverse complement strand
ACAACTGTGGAGCAATGAAGCCAAGGAATGAGAGAAGTCCTAGGCAGGGCATTAAGGACAGTTAGTTGGCTGGTGGAAATGAAATGAATGACATGTCGCTCTGTGTAAAAAACCACATTCATAATCCCAAAGATCAGGCCAAGTTGACTCAGCCTTGACTCAGCACAGTTAGGCCCTTTCTGCCAGACAGGACATTTTTACACACACACACACGCACATGCACACACACACACACACACACCTGTGAACATCAAATTATTTTTTTAATCTCTCTACTTTTCTAAGCTTTAGAAGATAAATTAAATGTGCAAGGTAAGTGGAGATTTTTACAGCTGTTATTCAAGCACGGTTGTACCCACAGATTTACAAAGGAAATAGATGCAGCTTATGTTGCATGTGGGGGTGATTTGAGACTGTTTTGGATATTGATTCTAAAGGCAACAATTCAGTATTTGGCAAGATCATAGAATATTTTTATGACGCAGCATTGTTTATGTCCAACTGGGGAGTGAATTTCATTGGGTTGTGACTGTGGAGTTAACTCATGCAATCATGTGTATACCCTTGTGTGATTGATATAGGAATTGTAAAAAATTATTACATTATATTGGCATTTTAATATTTATTGCAATCCTATATTTAAATGTTTGCTGACAGTTTGAACATTGCATCGATTTAATTATTTCGTTGCCTTTTCAATCAACGTATCAATACTAAGTTATGTATCACTACACCCCTTAGGTTGTTGGCAACGTGTATCCTGAAGACTGATTTTGTGACTGCCATGTTAGCATTTATTGTTGCGCATGCTAGGTTCAAATCACCAGCGTTTTATTCATATGAATACGTGGAATATGTGGAAGCCTTTTTTTTTTTTTTTGACAGCCAAAATATTATACTGTATGCTTTTTAGTACAGCTCTATCCAATGTCATAATGCCAATGTCATAGTTTCATACAGCAAATATGTGCAATTTGTATTCTGACATTCATTCATGGAGTTTGAAGTTAATAGAAGCTGATGGTACAATTATGGTCACAGGTTCTTGTAGTTGTTTTGTTAGAAATGTAGTGACTAGATAAAACCTTGCTTTGTTTTCAATGGGTGCTGAAGCCTATACAATACTAGAAATGAGCATTTTGATTTGAATTGTTTCTCACTATAACTGTTACTGTTGTTGAACACACACACATACACACACACACACACACACACACACAACCACTTTTAATTGATAGGTTGACATTTTTGATGTGCTGTCATTGCTGCTGTGTTAGAGCACTGGAAAAAATCTTTCTCTCTCTCTCCCCCTCTCCTGTTCACCATCAGATTGTGTGTTGTTAACTTTTTCCATTCCAGCCTTGCCAAGGAGCAGTGAAACACTTAAATAAAAAATCTACAAGGACGACGTGCCCTAAAGACTTGAGAACAAGCGGGAACCCTTATCTCCCCTATTTCTCCTCTCTCTCTTTGTCTCTCTTTGTCTCTCTTTGTCTCTCTATCTCTCGTTCTGTCTCTCTCCTACTTGACAAAAGAAAGGACCCACTGCATCTTTGTCCGAGCTCTCCAGCACCTTCCAAATCCCCCCACCCTTCCCCTGTCTGTGTAGCGCTGTCCCCTCCGTCTCTCCTCCTCCTCCTCCTCCTCCTCCTCCTCCTATTTCTGCTCCTATTCCTCTGCAACCTCCTGCTCTCCTCTCCTGCTCTCTGGGGATTGGAACTGATTGCCTGCCTTGTCCGAGCATCCAGGTTGAAAGAGAAAGAAAGTCAGTTGGGAGTGGCTGGGGATAAACCCTGAACTAATTGGAAGCGGCACACGTTTGGGCGTGGGTTGTTGGGTAGCTATGGTTGGGTAGCTATGGGTGGGGTGGGGGGCAGGTTGAGTGGCACTTGTTTTGGAGCGGAACATCTCAATTGCAGCCTGATCTTTCGTAATAGACCATCGCAAAACACCTTAACTGAAAACCCCCTTCCCCCCTCACTTCTCCCCTGCCTTCACAAAACCTCAATCCCTAAACCTCACAAAGATTATGATAGTGACATTTTTCCCCACTCCCTTCATTCCTGCTCATCAATCTCTTCTCCCGTACCACCTTTCCCAAGAGCTAGGGACCTTGTTCTGGAATGCCAAGTGTGCAAAACTTTTTGTGGAAAATCAGAAACTCCATGTTCAGACAAGAAATATGCCTGTGTGCTGACATTGTGACCAATGTCGGATAAGAAATTATAATATTTTTGCATATTCCTAACCTTCTGTTATGTTGTTTGTCACAGCATTGGTTTTGGGTTCAATCTCTGGCATGGGCCTATGCCTAACCACTACCTGCAACCAAATTGTACATTGTAGTTTAAATGTGTTCTACTCTAAACGTGCATTCACACCAACAGCGATTTTGTAGCAGGTTGTAGCCAAGTCACTTTGTCGCTTACAAGGGTGTACTGTGTGCCTGCCTTGCTACCTGCATGGGCTAAACAAACTATGTTAATTGTAGATAAGCAAGTAGTTATATTTGATTATCTCTATACAGCATGTAATGCTGTATCGCTATGTTTTTACTTACTAGATGTACTGCTACACTTTCAAGTCAGTCATTTCAGTAAAGTAAATTGCTTCACTGTATAAACCAACCTCTTCAAATTAGGGATGTCCCAATCCGATATCAAACATCGGTATCTTTTTAACCGATCAGTATTGGCAACCATTGCCCAATCAAGAGCCCAATCTATTTTCGTTTTTGTCCAATTTACGTCAGTTGCGCAGATTGTAATGTTCCATCACACGCTATAGTAGGCCTGAGTAGCATAGCTTGAAACTACCAACTATCAAGAGGTCAGCCGTGTGGAAATTCTTTAAATTGGAAACTCAATTCAGCCCCACAGCTACCTGCAAAGTGGAGCTTACTCAGACGAAGAAAGCACCGATGCAGGTTTCAGTGGCGAGTGTCTTGCAAAGACGAGTGAAATTTGGTCGAGACAGTGATAAGGCGAGGAAAATAACAGAAAATCATTTTATTTACTGTATCTCTTTGGATGACCAGCCAATTTTGGTGGTAGAGAAGAGCTTATGGAGCCACGTATGTCCTATCCTCCTGACACTACAGGTATATTTCAGACACGGCTATAATACACATAAGCGTTAAGCGTTCCAAAAACCTTTAATGAAACTCGTAGAAAATGAGCACAATGAAAACACAAGCTAATAACGCCTTCTCGACCGCCTGGACACATTGCTAGTACCATTACTCACACTCTAAACAGGAAGTAGCGAATCGAAATGTTTACAATATACCAATGGTACATTAGCACGTACAAATCTAAATATTCTTGGATTATATCCAAGTCAGTCATACTTACACATTTCTGTTAACTAATATATCTTACTATTATCAATTCCGATCACATCTAAATAAATTATATTATTATTTATTAACTTAACTATTTTAATTCAAGTAGAAATTTGGTTTCCCAGTTGCCAAGTCACTGAGAGTTTAGTCGACAGACGCCTTTTTGCTAACAGCCCACCTCTCATTGAAATTAATGACGGTTTGTCGCTGGCTGGCGCTGACAGGTAGAAATAGATGAGGCAGAGATGAGGAAAATCCTTTAAAGACACAATCTCCCCACCAGAACTAAGGCTGGAATTTACCAGCTTGAGGCATGATCAAAGCTAAGAGGGAGCTGCAGCTTATAGCAGCTTATAGTTTAATATTGCAGTACACAGTGACATATTTTTTATTGTTCAAAACGAATGATAATACCGGCTGATATATCAATTATCGTATCGTCACTCTCTAAATATTGGTATCGTATTGGTAAATCCAACATTGGTCGGGCTCTAGTACTTAAATATAATTTATATAATAAATATAACTAAATATAATTTAAAAACACATCCCATCACTTTATGCATACTGTAAACTTTACCATTATCATTATCATTATCATTAGCACAACCTTATTGGTTCAGGCTTTATGTCTCTCAACTTGAGTGCCCCGTGCTCTCACATACCCAAAACTCGTGTTTAATATGCATGTTTGTCTAAATTATTAAAAACGGCAACATACTCTTTTTTTTTTCAAATTTGGTAGAATTTACTGTACAATTTTGGATGTAACTTCCCCATCAATGGCTACGCGTGTTTCAACCAAAACGGCCTCATTGGAAACACATTGTAATTAAAGACCGGCCGTAACATTTTGCACAGTTGACTTTGCGTAACGTTGCTTTTCAAAGCCCATCGCCTGCATGTGTTCTCTCTGACATGCTCTTTCTGTCTGTCATACATCCCTCAATCCATCTGTTCATCTTCATTGCACCTCCTCCACTAACCTTGCAGACCCCTCTGCTTCACTACTGTCCGTCCGTCTGTCTGGTTTCTGCACAGCTGCATGGGAGACTCTGCTTTGCGTCTGTATTGTTTTGTTTTCCCCTTTTATGGTTCTGTTATGTTTATTATTTTGAATGTTTTTCCTTTCATTTGACCCTCCTTTTTTATTCCACTAATTTCTTTACTAATAGCAACTCAGGTTGTGCTGTTTCCAACTAGTGCAGCGGTTCCCATCCTGCCCCTAGTTGTAGCAGCAAAATAACTCCTCCTGTCACTATGGTCCGGCTCTCTCTAAGCTACCCTCTCACTGGGCCTCTTGTCAAAGAGAAACCAAGAAATTAGCTTTTAGCTGCAGACTGGCTTCACACAACCAAACCTCACACAGACACACAAATTCACACATAAATGTATATGCTTTCTCTTACCTGTGTATGCACGTGTAAATGTACACGCACACAAACGGATAGCAGGCAGACACCCAATAGCATGCACGTTGGTATGTGCAAGCTTTTGATTGAACAATAACACCCACACATACCAGAAAACCTTGATTCATCCCTGAGTGTACTTCAGAGTCCTCCCGTTTGTCCATCAAGCGCCTGAGAGGAGAGACACAGAGACAAAGAGAGGGAGAACGAGAGAAAGCGCTAGCAGGCCTTGGCCAAGGAACGGAAAGGACTTTAATTATCCCTCCTTCGTCCAACTGCCCGCCCGCACCCTACCCCACTCCTTTCGTACAACTTTGATGTGCATCAAAGACCCACTCTCCATTCAGAGCCCTGTAATGACTCAGAAAATAACCACTGGTTAAAGCCCACCCCTCCTCTCTCTCTGTCCATCTCTCTCTTCCTACCCCATCGACTAAAATCCCACCCTACACACACACATGCACACCCGGCGAACATTTGCATGTTATACTAATCGTGTGCCCCCCCCCCCACCCCCCCACCCTCCACCCCAATCTTGGGAAGGTGTTTATTTTCCCCAGCATCAACTGCTTAACCGCCAGTTGTTGCGATGTGTGATCTGTAGACAAACAGGCAACCAGCGCCACCGCCAGACTGCCTCCTCCTGTTCCTCCTTCTCCTTCTGTGCATGAAGCCCCCCCCCAGATCAATTTCCCCTCAATGTTCTCCCATAGTGGGAACGGTGACTCCTTCTGTTTCCTTTCTCTGGTGCTCACTCTCTCTCCTTATCCATCTACCATCTATCTTTCTCTCTCACATTCCTCTTTTTCATCTCGTCTTTGTGTTTTTTTTTTTTTTTTGGGGGGGGGGGGGCGGCAGAAGGTCTCTGTTTGCTTTTATTGACTCAGAAAAAGGAGGCAGTTCCCATCTGTGTGGCTTGACGCTCCGTTCCCTCCGTTTCATCTTCCTGTGTGTTATTTTGTGTATGAAATGATGGCGTGGTGTTTTAAACTTCATTTCTAAACTTTATATACATTTCTTTTCAGATGTTTTCTTTATACATGATATTATATGCTAGTTTACTGACACACCGCTAGATGGTTTTGTGTATGAGGTACTTGACACACACATTGTGTTTGTTTGTTTTGTTTTTTATGACTCGTGTCATATAAGACATTCTGTTTGACATGCAGGACACACATGGGGTGCTAAACCACTAGCATATGCAAAAGTCTAATGTACTATGAAACGCCTTGAATGTTTTCATGTGGATGAAAAAATATTCAATATTATATACCGTTATATGACACTTCTTTTCATATTGGTTCAACATCTATTCGAGAGATTTTGTTGATACGATCTTGACCTTGTCGGTGGTGTGTATTTCTAACTCATTTAGCTTGGAAAAATAAATGGAAAGCTTGAATAATGAAAGTGTGCACCAGGCACAGTGTTCTAATCCATGCAAGAAACGGCCTACAGTAGATGTAAGGATTACATTTTGGCATGTGTTGGCAACCTGTTCTGTAAAGAGCAGTGTGTTTATTGATCTCATGGTGTTTGCGTGTCTTTCTTTCTAGCACAAGTGTTCAACACTCTAAATGCTCTCGTGTGTGTGTGTGTTTGTGTGTGTGTGTGCTTCCTAGCTGCCTTCCTCGAAGCATGCAGCTGCGAGGAGTTCTTCCGAACAGTGTCCCTGCTCCTTAAGAGTCCTCGCCTGGAGCTCCCATCGCTGGAGAAGCTCTCCATCCTCCTCCAGAAACTATCCACCTTGAGGTACATACACACACACACACACACACAGGTTACCTCACAGTGAACCGAGGATGCATCAGTGTCTTGTAGCTGGGGCTCGGTGTCTACGGGTTGACCTACACTGTATACGCATGCGTGTTCTCACAAAGTATTTCATTTGTGAATCGAGGAATCTGGTCTTGCTTGACGATTATGATTTCAAACTAAAGAAATGTGTAAATAGTTTTTTTTTCTTTCATATTTGTTCCTTTTTTTCAAAATTAAATAATGGCACTAGTGCAGTAGGGATGCCATCAATCTGTAGATTATTTCATAGATTAATCTACGTGATTAGTTTAGATTATAAAATAGCAGTATTATAAGGTGATACAGCAAGTGAGTAAATATTTTGTGTCTGATTTTGATGAATGATAAAAGATATGAGCAAGCTTGAGCAGGGCATGAGAATGACTCCTATGAGAGACATGGAGGGTAAGGGGAAGAGAGAGAGAGGGATGAAGTAAAATAACAGAATGAAAAGAGATACGGGAGACATATGGAAAGATAAAGTATATAGAAGTATTTCATGATTTAATGAAAATGTAGGGCGGATGCGTCACACAACTTTATTTGTTTGTTAAAGGAAGAACCGCTGTCTGTTCGACCGGTCGTCCCTCCAAGAGCTGCTACAACAGCTGCACCGCTCCACCAACCCGACGCACACCTTCCTCTGCCTTAACCTCAGCTCCATCCTGCTCAACCTCAGATGACGCATACATTCTTTATTTATCCATCTTTCTCCACGGTACAGTTGAAGTACTCATCGCCCTCTTTTCCACGTCCCTTTAATGTTCCAGAACGCTTAAATGGCGCCTCTCCTGCGACCGTATAATCCCTTGAAACAAAAAAAAGAGCATCTTGTTTGCGACAGGCTCCAACGGTTGTCTTGTGAACTTACTGTAGAGGGAGAGACCGTTTTGACGTTTTTATTTATTATATATTTTTTAAAAGACAAAAAATAAAAATAAAAACCAACTGAAGGACATTAAGCACAGACCACGTTTGAGATGTTCATGTTCTTATGTTTTAGATAAATGTCTTAGTTTCTTTCTCTAGAACATTGGTGTTTTTTTTTTTTGAAGCAATGGTGCCAGTATTGGGGGGGGACAAGATTAGAAGGACCGGAGCCTTCAGAGCTGATTTTGAATACTTGGTCCAAATGCTGCGTATGATTTCTGATGCCGTGGGAGCATCTGGAAAGATAACATGACCACATATGCAAGTGGGGAAGCTGCGCTCACATAGTGTCTGTTGTCGCTTTGGCTCTCTCACGAGTGTGTGATCTTAATTTTCTGTCACTACAGGCACACAAGCAGACGCGCTTAATAAAAAAAATTACACAGGACCCGAGGACGTGTGCCGTGTCTAAACTCTTGCCTGCTCATAGTATATCGAAGCCCTGCCTGAAATTTGTGTCTGAAAGGGTTTTTCCTTTTGACAGCGTCCCTCGTAGATGCCTGATAGCACAAACAGACAGAGCTCATCATCCACCTATTCTGCCTCGCCGCGCCCTCGGCGCTCATCTCTCAATAGAGCCCACGTTGATTGATTGAGAAAGGGAGCCGGGTGTTATAAGCCCCACTTGTTCTGCTCGACCGCTCATCTCGCTCTGCTTGCTTCAGTCAACTTGTCGTTTGCTGTGGCGAGGCTTTAACACAGAGCCGGTGAGCACAGCAATAATGTAGCGTTTCACTTTATAGCTGCTCAAATAAAAAAAAGACTATTAATAAGTGCAAGAGTAGATGAGGGGCGTTTAAGTATAATCACCATTCTTTTTTCTCGCAAGAAGCAGGACTAAATTACTTGGATTCAGCATCGACAACAGCTATTTACATCTGCATGGGGTAAAGCCTTGGAACCAATAAACAGTTTACCCTAGATGGAAAGGAACACACACACACACACACACTCATAGGCGTCAGACTGACGGGGCCTTTTATACAGTATACCTATTGAATGGACCTGTTCCATTTTTATACATTGTTAATGTACTGTATATGGTGCACAGGCCTACCTCAATGAAATGGACATATAATTAATCACTCAGTAATTACTATACCTATGTTGTCCCTAGTTTGATGCCTCAGTGAAAAGGCTCCAGAAGGACAAATACCCTTCCCATATGCTGCTCACTTGTCATAAAGGCTTTGTCCATTTTGTTTCTCTCTGGTCAGGTCTCAGCCAAGCCCTGTTGGGCCCTAATGGGCCTCTACAAAGGGCCCTAATACCTCCGCCTTCTGCAGGAACTCGCTGCCTGATTTATTTACCTTCATGACTTCAATTAAGTCCGGCCCACAGTTGGCACGGCGACGTCTGCTCTCTGTTCCCCCACACACTTCACTCAGTCTGCCTGCCCTGCTCAGCATCACACACCAGTTTATACAATCTGCTTGATTTATGTTTGGCTTTTTTGCACTGGACCAAGAATTCTGGAAATTACGGTAAAGAGACCCTCACACCCCCCAACCCCTCTTCCTGTTCCAGTCTGGCCTGTAGACCTCATTAAAATGTTATTTAAAAGTGTGTGCGAGAGCCATTAGCGGTTCCGCTCTGCCGCAGCAACCAAACGTATATTAGGGTTATATCCACCGAGCACATAATTTAACTGAAATGTTACAGGCGTGCCGGTACCATACCTGCTTGTAAAACTGTGTATAGACGTTGGTTTGAAGGGGGTTTCTTTCCTAAGAATTGTGTTTGGGTGGGGAAAATTTTATTAATCAATTTGTGCTTTGACTAGTCTACAGCTGAAACTATTATTAGTGAAAAAGAGGCCAAACCCAGTTCAGCCTGTGCTCTGTGGGTTTTAGGTCTTGGCTAAGGTAGTTTTCCCACAGGTATGGAAGCTACTTCTTTTTAAATCGGTGGATTAGCAACTGATTGGCAGGAGTAAGTGTATGCATATGCACGTAGTTACTGTGTGCGTGTGTGTGGGTGTGTAAGGTGTTTTTCGCTGTGCCTGGCAGAGCTATTTAGAGCAGATTTAATATACCCTCATGGCTGCCCTGCTACAGCAGCCCGAGGAGTCCATCTATCTTTTCATATTCTTCGGGTAGCGGCATGTCAAGCATTTACGACGCCAAAATGGACCCCCAGGTCACACGCACGTGCACACTGACTTTCTCCTGTCCTCTTTCATGTTCTTTCTTTTCTTTTTTCTTTTGTTTTCTGTTTTACCCCTCTCTCTCTCTTTGTGTACCTGTGTTTCTGTCTCCGTGTTGAACTCCTCTTCAGAGGGTTCATCAAGCGGGGAGGATTAACTTCTGGGTGAGGCGAGTGTTTGAAACCTAATGTTAGCGAGATCAGCGATGCCTTGCCCCAGAGCGCCATCACACTATCTCCAATGACTGACAGACCTTTTCTTTAGGTTGCCCTAAGATCGTCAGCCAGCACCCACACAGATAGTTAATCATTTAGCTAAAGCCTTGGGAATCTTGGCACACACACACACACACACACACACACACACACACACACACACACGCACAGTGAAAGCAGTGTACCAATGTGACACCCACTGGCTGAGATGGGTGATGTCATGCTGGAGGGAAGAAAATATCTGTGTTGAAGAAGGGAAAAGTTAGGTGTGTGTGGGTGGCTAAATAGGCAAAAAAAAAATGCCAACATGACGCTGTTCCTGGTTGTGTGAACACCCACTGGTTTGGTTTCCGGTCCGACCATGGTCTTACTTGTGTACAGAAAAGGTTGAAAATGTTTGGTGGTGTCTGCTTAATGTTGCTAAATTTATGCCACTGCTCATTGAAATGCCATGTTCTGTCTGTCAGCGGCATGTTTGTACATCTCTATGCTTGCGTGAGATCGTTAAAGGTACACTTAATTTGTTTTAGCACCCCAGATCCTCAAAATTTCCCCCCCAGCTCGCTGCTGAAACACGACTGTCCACAGAAGTGTGGGGTGATCGGAGGGGGAGGGAACGGATCACGCATATGAGAGCTCTAGCAGGAAGGGTAGAGAGTAGCGCCGTAGAAGGCGCATGCACTCACGGGGTATCAGACCAAAACGACGTTAATGTAATGCTGGTTTCAACCACAAGACAAATCGAGCAGTAGTCACAAAGGAAATTACAAATGAAACAATATAGCGTTGATTCACCCAGCTATATGGAATTGTACAAAAAGGTTTTTCTCTCTGTTTGGCTGGGAGTACTGCAAGACATCTGGTATTTACCAAATGTCTTGACTTTCAGTCACATTGCCTATATTAGAGATAAAAGTCGACATTATAGTGAATGCTAATGCTGGGCTGGTTGCTTTGCTCTTAAAAAAAAAAAAAAGTCAGATGTGGGTAGTTAAGATGGACTGTTCATATTGTTTTAATTCTCATAGTACGTGCTTGTGAAACCATTAAGTGACAAACATTGGTTAACCTAAATGGCTTAGTACTGACTTTGTGAAAGGATTCAACTTTCTTTGTAATTCTTGTTTATATACTTTCTGAAAACATAGCAATTTATATATTTTATCTATTTATTTATCAAATGAAAGGGTAGAGATGGCAGTCAAACACAATTAAAGTAACTACTTTAAAGTGAAATGATTAAAAACATGCTAGTTAACGGCACGTTGTAGTTCTGAGTCTGTTTTCACATTGGTGGCCTGACAGCATAAGCTGTTCAGTCAGAAAAGGGCTCTGTCTAATCTTGTATAAAGATGCTTTTAATCCCTCCCCAATAGAAAATAGAACACCAACCACAGGTTTCTGCATACTTATTTATTGATGCATACTTTATGTACAGTAATAAGTTATATATACAAAGTATACTGTGTGTATGTGTCTACACGTACGTGCTACTGAGGTAAGTAATCCAGGTTTAGCTTTTGTACGTCGTCCTATGTATAGTGTATGGCAAAACCTTTGTTTTATTATTTTGCCTTGAGAACAGGTATCGGCTCCATGTGATTTCAATGCAGTCAAATCAAATAATGCATTTTCATTCATTCATGTCTTTAACACTAACTATATATATTTTTTTTAATTTCAAAGACAACCCTGTGCTCATGAGGCACAATTTTAAACTATAAGATGCGGTGAGATTTGTAATGAAATTAGATTTAATACAAAAATTGTTACACATGCTTAATCACATGCACATTAATTCATTTACAATACCGGAGTCCAGCCCCTGTCCAAGCATTGCGTAATATGAACAAAACATTACAGACTAGGACCTGGCAGAGAGGGATGTTTGATTCTGTGCAGAGCAGCCAGTCACGGGACATTATCCTAACTACAGACATGGATGGAAATGAATCAATCCATTTTCAAGGAGGGAGGGGGGATCAAAATGACTACTGGCATTGCCTCCTCAATCTGAATTCTGGAGTTTGAAGCTTAATAACTTTTGTACTACTCATGACCGTTTGACGTGCTTATCTTAAAGATCATCCTTATCTGCTGGCGTACAATGGCTTATGGTAATGTAAAGCTTTAATCACAAATTCCACCCATATTTCCTTAACTGATTCCAAAGCCTGTGCACTAAATTGATTTGAGCTGACTTGGGTAGTCCACAAGTGCATATTTTTCTCATTTGCCAGAAGGAAGCTTAGTTCTTGTTCGAGCACCACTTGGCCATGTATCCGGGGTCTATGGAAGACATCGTATGAGGGCAATCCAGATCTCTGTGCCACCAATGGCTGCATTCCTCCCCACTGTTCTACTCAGCGCAGCGCTTCAATCCTGGGGCAGTTAAAATCATTCCTGAACCATGGCCTCTCCTAAATACCCGGTTTTACAGCTTTTCCACTGGGCTTTCAGCGGTTAAGTGGCCCTAAATGCTTAATTAGGTGCTGGAAATCACAGGCACTTTGCACCAGCTCTGTAAACCACAACACTTTGGCCCATTGGGGGGGCCCAAACCGCCACACGCCAAATAATTAGGGAAGGCGGCAGCAGTAGACCGCAAGATTGGGGTAAATGAGAGCAGGGTAGGGGTGAATTATGCTGGTGGGGGGGTTGCAGAGTGGCTTGGTTAGTAAGTTACTAGGTGTGCCTAAATCTGTGACGAAAGGGTCTCATGTGTTTGGGGATAATACTAGCAGCAGAGGAAAGCAAGCTGTTGTCAAACGAAGACCCTCTTGCTTTTGCGGACATAAATGTCTATCTACGTAGGGAATGGATTGGCCTCAGGGCGAATGTTCACACCAGAAGCAGGAACCCCATCCCAATGATGTGTCTTAATAGAGATTGACTTTAAGTGAGTCAGCTAGGCTTATTGGACACTTTGTGTCTAAATATGCAGTAAATAAGTCTGTCCTCTTGTCTGGTGTTTGCCTTTGCATCATTTTCTTATTGGAACTACATTTTGTATCAAAGCCGTAGAACTTTATAGTCTACGTTATTTAATTGTGGCGTCCAGCGCATAGTTGATCTGGGGGAAGGATAGTCTAGTGGCCTACCTGTAAACATCCTTGAGCAAGATGCCTAACCCCTATCTGCTCCATGTAGCAGCATCATGTAATTGTAAGTCGCTTTGGATAAAAGCGTCTGCTAAACAACGTAATTGATCTACTATAATATCTATAAAAGATATACTGTAGTTATTTAATGATTTTCTTGTGAGGGGAGACGGGGCTTCTGGGGAGGTCTGTTGACATTCTTCATGTGATTGGGGGGTGGGTTTAACTTGTGTATATGTGGGCATCGTGTGTATGGGCATCGTAATTGCCTCAAAAAGTCTTTGGCGCGTCCTCAGCCGTCTCACACACTGGCGCAGCGCAGCGACTGGGAGGGGGCTTGGCAGGGCAACTGGCTGTGAATACCGCCGATGCCCTGCCGGCCCACCCCGGCAGCCATCTCGCTGCCGCCCAGCACGTCCGTGCACAGCGACTCCACGGCGTCCAGCCTCTCGATCTGCACCAGGCGGGTGAGCAGGTCAGGAATGCTGTACCCCGCCGTGCTCACCCGCTCAAAGAGCTGCAGGCCGTCGCTCATGCCCCCGATCTCGTCGCGCTTCAGGCCGAAGCTCTCGGCCAGGTGGCGCCACGTCTTCACCACGGCCGCCTCGCTGCTGTAGGAGGAGCTGAGCATGCGGCTGGCCTTCTCCAGGCAGTCGAAGGGCAGCTCTGTGGGGCTCAGGCCTAACATGGGGAGGAAGAGAGGAGCGTGGAGTTAGGACCACAATTCTCCTCTATACGTTGGGAGGAAACCCAATGAAACTTAATATGTCAAGCCATATACCATGAAGCGCACAATTCTTGTCGACACTTTTGAGAAGGGGGATGGGGAAGGAAACCTAGAGAGAAGCTTACCTTCTGCCACGCTGCAGGCTCTGGCGTACAGATCCAGGATCTTTTTCCTTCGGCTCTGTAAAATCTGTGGGGTCAAAAATGAAAGAAATATGTGATTTTCCATATGATATTAGAGCTGTGAATTGGCAAGAATCTGGCGATACGATATGTATCACGATACAGGGGTTGCGATATATTGCAATACGCTACATGGAAAATGTAAAAATAATTCTGAAAAAACTTGCTGTGTACCACCTGGGTAGTGTATATGTCAATAATCTAATATGTACATCCCATTATATTGATAACTCCGCAGACCAATTTAGTGAAAACTATTTAATTCAAAATTTTCAAAAGGTATTTGCTGTCGTCTTAAATCTAAAATAAAACGATGTATTGATGACTGAATAATGATATCCTTCATTTTGTATATCTATTCCCTGTCTTGTTCTGTATATTTTCCATAACCTTAATTACATTTATTATTATTTATTTTTTATGTATCGTTAGGCGGGGCTAAAAAGTCAATACAGTAAAGTTATAAAACATATTGCGATACTCTGCTGTGTCAATATTTTTGCACAGCCCTACGGGTTATAGTTATAATACTCCTTTCATGTAAAAAAAAAAAAAAAAGGTTCTACACCATATACTGTTGCAAAGACTTCATAAGCTCAATCTATTCTCACCCCTGTGGTTTTGTTGTTGTTATTGAGGGCGTTTGTGTTGCTAATGTGACCAGCGCTGGTGATCTGGCCGCCGTTGCCGATGTGGTTGGCACCGGAAAGATTATTGGCGGAGTTGGCCGCGATGGTGGTACCATTGGGGGTCCTGTCACGGGCCAGGAGCCCCAGGGAGAGCAGGCATAGGTCCGGCTTGTTGCCGAGGTTGAGGAGGCACAGGTTGGGGTTGGTGCTGTTGGGTTCAACACCCCCCTGCTTGTCCAAGGCGGCCTCTTCGTCGCTGTCTATACTACGGCTCAACAGCTGCTCATTCTCTGACGATGCGTCGTTCTCACTGCAAACACACAACAGACATTTGAATATTTTCCATGCCTATATAAAAATCATGCGAGCAAATGCACTTTAGATGTAAATGGTTCAGTGGTCTCCCTCAAAAAAATAAGATGTATAAACCACTAGGATAATGCAATAACATAAAAATATATGCGCAAGCATATAACCATAAACTTGCAGGCAGTATTTTTATAGACCCAAAAAAAACATTTGATGACCCTGTTTGGGCTTAAAGAGCCATATCAAGAGATGAAATCGTACAGCAGCTTGCCACATACTGTTGGCTTTACTCCTAGGCTAATGTACTGTGTCCAGCAGACCTCATCTCCTCCCAAAGGGAATCACCTAAAAACAGGCCTGGTCTGTGTTTCATTGTTGCTCTGACACATTTCCTGGATCCAGCTTTTTGAAGTCAAACCTCCTCAACCTAGCTTAGCCATTAAGAAATATTGCCAGGC
Source organism: Percopsis omiscomaycus (assembly GCA_027575585.1). Taxonomy (NCBI): domain Eukaryota; kingdom Metazoa; phylum Chordata; class Actinopteri; order Percopsiformes; family Percopsidae; genus Percopsis; species Percopsis omiscomaycus. The sequence goes on along the minus strand of JAODLI010031184.1, from coordinate 4,402 downwards.
TTGGGTATCTGACAACCAACTTGGTTTACAACTTGGAGCCTGTAGCCTCTGAACCCCATGGAGGACTTTTTTAGGTTTACTTTGCTTTTCATCACTACATATTGAATGTAGGCTTTATTAAGTGTTTAATCAACTTATTATTGTCACATAATTATTTATCTGCTGTGTATGTGTCAAAACAATCAATTATCTTTTAATCAATTATTTACTGATTAAAAGCATCAATTTTAGATGATTTATGAATGACCAATTAATTAATTAATCATAATTGTTTGTTTCTGGAGTTGTCCGGTGGTGCCCTGTATAATTTGGTCATAAGTCTGAATTTATTATCCAACAGCTTTCTACAACTGATTTGTATCCACATGCATAATCACCTACTGTACTTGCCTTAGGCTATTGGTGTTGATGGTATTAATTCTCATATTAATTACATGCTCTGTATTCTCTGTACACTCTGTACATGTTTCTAAGTACAATCAATTTCATTGTATGAATGGTTAAATACATTTACTTGTGTTAAATGGCCTAATCTTTAACTTTGAACAATGAACACACATTTAAAAAAAATATATATAATATAATTATTTGATTTCTTACTGGTTTTCTATTGTACTGTAACTATTACTGTTACTGGTGTGATTTATGTAAGTCCATTTATTATATAATTTTGTATTCATTCTCATTAACTCCGATATTGTCTGTGTCTATGCTGGCACCTTGTTGACAAAGGTTCTCAGATACTCAAACAATGCCATTGTTTTTTTGGTTTTTTTTACACACTAACTGAATTGCAAACACACGCGCATACAAAGCCATTGTTTCCCAGACATCTAACACCCACGCTGGCGACTAATGCAGTGAGTTAGCACATCTTTTGGCATGCACTTATACCCCACTGTTTGCTGCCACTGATGTTAGAGGTGCTTCTTTTCACTTCTATTTGTCCATTTCGTGTTCTAATTTACACACGCCGCAAAGAATCCATGTACTTTACAGGTACTGGACTATTTCTTCCACTTGAATTGGAGCACAATAGCTTATGGTTTGTATGTGTGCTGTGTGTAACGTTACGTTACGTTAACCACACTATTATGGTATCATGTATATTATCCACCAGAGTCAATAAAGCAGCATTGTTTGGGCCTGGGAATGATATACTGTGCTTTGGAGGTGCGAGAGAGACATTCGTTTTTTTGTTATCCAGCAGGATGCGTTTTCACCTGGTAGTGGTTTTGGCTACTCCAGGGAACAGCTATTCCTTATCTCATTTGCCCCCACCTCTCCGACTCTTGTTTTCTAGGCTGCAGGGCTCATCTGCACTATCTGAGCCCAAACGCCCCCTTTCAAAGCCACATAATGACCCTGCTTCATAAAATTACCCCAAAAAATAGAAGAACAAAAACAACCCTTCGAGTGAACTTGCTTTTTCCATGCCATGCCTGCACACAGAGGGCACACAAATGCACACAGACATGCACACACCACCAGCAGCAATGATTTTACTGCTGCAGTGACTTGTTCTGTGGTGGCTTAATTATGGGCAGATACTCAAGAAAGAAATGTTAAAAGCATCTCTTGTCTCCTGTGCCCCTGACAACACAAAACACACACCCACACAATTCACCCCGCATTTGGTGTGCATCTCCCATCGTCGATGCACAGACACACAAATGGGCCTACATATAATATACAGCGTATTGCCGTAGTTGTTACACACAAAAATGAACCCACAGAATTTTGGTGATGAAACACTTGTCTTGTCAACAGCAGACTGGTATTTGTGCTGGTAAACAAGCGAGTCCTTGTTACTTTACTTGTTGCCTGGGATAAATTAATTCTGTTTTCTGTTTGCACAGCTAATGAGGTTAATGGTAAAATATGGAGTTTGCGGATAAAAAAAAAAAAAAAAACTCTTATTGGAGTAAACAATTCTAACAGCTTACATGTGGTATATCAAGCATATAGAACACCTTCCAAATGCTCTTTTGATCTCAAATGTTAATAATACATTAATCTGTCAGCTCTCCTTTTTATATGGAAACTGGGGGGGGGGGGGGGGGATCCTCAATCTGACTGACGGTGAGCTTTCAAAAAAATTAACTTCTGCATTTTGAAGAACATCTCACCTTTTCACTGTCTTCTGAGGAGTGGCTTTGAGTTTGTCAAATTCATCCTTCTCCGAGTAGATCACCACATTATCTGTGTGTGTTTCAAAGAGAGAAGGAGACAGATTTCAGATATATATCAAAGAGGATATAGGATATACAGTGTGTGTGTAGAAGCTACGAATGTGAAGACAGGGGTTGGAAGGATGTGCAAAATAATTACAAAGACTATTAGGTTCATTTGCGCTGACATCATAGATGCTGTAATACAAATGGGAACAGACTCAATGGAGTTTTGAGTGAGCATCTAAGTGGAAACAAAATCTCTTGGTGTATGTGTGTAGACATGCATGTGCATGTGTGTGTGTGTGGGTTGGCATTTTGGGTGATTGGTGTGTTTATGGGAATAAAGCCCATTGCTTGAAGCCCTACCGGAGCTAGCTGTCACTCACATACTGAGGTACTAAGGATCTGAGATGAAAGACACAGATGCCTAATTTGACACATACACACACAAGGTAACACGCTGTCAAAGGGCACCAATTCTACACTGATAAATCCCATTCATATTCCCAACCATTTCGAGATATACTGTAACTGTTAGGTATAACTGTTTGACAGAGGCAGTTATTGCAGTGTGTGTGTGTGTGTGTGTGTGTGTGTGTGTGGGTGTTATACAGTGTTCTAGAAGGACATCTAGGTGCAAAATAAAACAGGGCATCATTGTTAGCAGAAATAACGCCTTAAGCTAGATGTGACCGCAGCATTCAAGGTTTAACATTCCAAGCTGTAGTCATCACATGGTTGTAATACACCAATACAGTACACACACACACATGTAGACGTCCCTTTGTCAAATTCAAATAATGTAACATAGATTTTAGTGAGATTCCCAATTTAGTCAAATATCAGCTAGCGGTACTGTAATTACCACTGAGTAGTATTTCATCATATTTAATCAACCTGGCGTTTTTACACTTGATTGTGCCGCTTTGACAGTTAGCAATGGTTTATTTGAAATTTCTGTGCCGTGTTTGTCTAGGAAAGAATTCATTTATAAAGCTGTTTTTTGTTCGTACTAGGATCATTTTGTTGCTAGACACAGCTCGCTGCTGTAATTTGTGCCGCAAATGTGCAGCTGCAATACAAGTTGTGTTTGGAATACAAAACGGTTTCTGACTTGAAGGAAACGAAAGGCCATTAAGTGGTCTAAATACTTGGTTTAGACAATAGTGGAGTATTCATTTTTCTCCCTAACGTTAAGAATTAACAAAAGGACATCGGTTTTTACCAGCACACCACAGAAACTATCCGGAGGTCTATTTTGGATTATTCTAAAACCTCAGTGACAGTCAATCACTTTAACTCACTGTTTGTGTATGTAAACTATGTTTGTCTGTGCATGTGATTATGAGTTTGCCTTGTCTTACCGGGAACATCTTTCTTGTCTTCCTGCTTGTTTGTTTGGGCCTCAACTGCCTTGACCACCTGTCCTGAGCAGCATGCTGTTGAAACGCATATAGGACATATTAAGATACACAAAAAACATAAAAACTGTAAGTGCAAATCTGTGTACACATTGGTGTGTGTGTGTGTGTGTGCATGCGTGCCTGTGTATGTTTTACCCTGGCCACTCGGCTTGGCTTTCAGGATGTAAAACATGATGATGAGAACTATGGCGATGGCCATGATGAAGATGGTTGACATGGCAATGATGAGAGCTGTTGCTAGGTGACCCTGCCCGGTGACATCTGACGCGGGGAGGCAGGGATTAGTCATTAAAGAGCACAATGACGCTGATAGGGTGATTGGACGACGTGAGTTATGACTGCGTGCGTTTGTGTCTTTTTATAAGAGTGTGCATGTACCTTTATGTGGATGAGGGAACACAGTGGTGCTACCAGGGTCACTTGGTGGCTTCCTTGGGGCCACTACATTGGTTTTCATGCCTGTAACACAAACACACAGATTAGTCCTATAGTTTACCCAAACATAGCTCAATCCTGACATGATATCACTGTACATGTAATAGCATTTCATGTACTTTAATTGACCAAGATGAAGAAAACAGTTTGTCTTGAACCTTATCTGTTCCAGACCTCCTTCAACCAAAGCAAACAACTAGTGTTTGTGGGAAGTGATGAGGAAGGAGCCTAGTTGTACATACATCAAGCGACATTTAATCAAAATTCCCTTCTTTCGCTCTGTTCACTTTTAACCACTTCCAATCTATCTCTCCCTCCCTCCCTCCCTCCCTCTCATTCCATCTCTCTCTCTCTCTCTCTCTCTCTCTC
>JAODLI010031163.1:0-19656 GCA_027575585.1 Percopsis omiscomaycus | reverse complement strand
CTGTGTTGTGTTGTGTTGTACTGCGTTGCGTTGTACTGTGTTGTGTTGTGTTGTGTTGTACTGTGTTGTGTTGTGTTGTACTGTGTTGTGTTGTGTTGTACTGCGTTGCGTTGTACTGTGTTGTGTTGTGTTGTGTTGTACTGTGTTGTGTTGTGTTTCCAGTGCGCAGAGGAGATGTGCTGGCGGCTTGGAGCGGCATCCGTCCACTGGTGACGGACCCCAACTCTAAAGACACCCAGTCCATCTGCAGGAACCATATCGTCAACATCAGCGACAGCGGGCTGGTCACCATAGCAGGTCAAGAGAGTGTGTGTGTGTGTGTGTGTGTGTGTGTGAGCGCGATGTTGAGCATGTTAGAAGTTGTTGTTTTAAATGGGCTTGTTCTTTGCTAAGGCGTTTTCATTTTTAGTGTGTTTATGTGTGTTACACGTATTTATTTAGGTTCCTTGAAAATGAATATAACATTAAATTTTCCGTTATTCCTCGGAACATTCCATACTTGGAATGTTCAGAATAGTAGCAGGATATGATGTAATATTGTGCATGTAAACAAAGTTAATGATTTTACTGTATACACATATTATACATTATTAGTCATATTTCCAACAGTAATGCGACATGAGCGTGCATGTTAATGTAGTCGGCGTATGTGTGTGTGTGTGTGCGTGCGCAGGTGGGAAGTGGACCACATACCGCTCCATGGCAGAGGAGACACTGGATGCGGCCATCAAGGCCCACGGTCTCCACGCCGAGCCCTGCAAGACGGTAGGCCTGATGCTGGAGGGGGGCCGAGACTGGACCCCCACTCTCTACATCCGCCTGGTGCAGGACTACGGACTGGAGAACGAGGTAGGACAGGCCCGTCCTGCCGTTCGTCCACAACGCAGATGTTGACAAAGCACACCGTGTTGTCCCAGCATTGTAAATCAAAATATGGGGAAAAAAAAAATGTCAGTTCGAATCGCTGACAGTTAGTCATTAGAGCTTGCGTTACACCAGTGGTCACAGTCACACAGACGCAAACGTACATGTTTGCATTTAGAAACATAAATGGAGACGGACAGATGCTTGCCGTTGAGCTTAAGCTAACAGCTAAACCATTAATTAGCTCTGTGTTTTCATTCAATGTAATAAAACCGCGTGTTTCAAGGGTCTACAGTATATATATCTCATTAGAGATATTCTGCCCCGGCTGCGCTGTTCTCCGGAATATTCCTGAAAGGTCACTGTTGATATTTGAACAGCATTTGCCCTTTTACATGATCGGTGAGCCAACTATCTGAATGGCAAATAGCCTCATTTAGTTTCTCCGCTAAACATATGACAGCCCATCGACGGAGCGCATCCCGGTGCTTATCGTTTAAACGGCGAACGGTTCAGATCAATCACGTGAAAATGCCAGAAGCTGTCACTCAGCATGTCGCACCTGTTCTAATTATCTAACCGGCTCTTTTTGAGATTTACCTTATTTTGGTCCTGCCTAAATTATATTTTGTTGAGATGAAAACATGGTAGTGTTTATTATTTTCTTTATTTAATTCAAGATTTTATATTCAATAATATTTCAAGTTTTATTGTTAAAATACACAAACAGAGTAGCAGCAATTAACTGTTTGGTCATAGTGCATTTGCTTTTATCCAAGATAGAACAATATAATAAGGCGACATTTGTGTTTTTCGTCGTTCTTTCTAAGCAGTTTAATTTGTCACTTCTCGGCAGCGATATGCAGTAGTCTCCACCATTTCTTTCGGTGCGAGGGTGGTCAAATGCAGTGAAGCCGCCATAGCACGGTGAGCACTGACGTGTCCTCACCTTGGTCCACAGGTAGCCCAGCACCTGGCGTCTACTTACGGCACCAAGGCGTTCGAGGTGGCTAAGATGAGCCAGGTCACGGGGAAGAGGTGGCCGATCGTCGGGAAGAGGCTGGTGTCGGAGTTCCCTTACATTGAGAGCGAGGTACACTGTAAAAAATATTTGAAAAATAAAAATTAATTGAACTATTTGTCTAGGTGAAAAATAAATGGTATTTTCTTGAAAACAAGTGGTGGTGGGTTGGGGGAGGGGGGGAGGTCTTCTCTGTGACAATTTCTCTTTGGGGGGGACACAGGTGCTGTATGCCATCAAGGAGTACGCCTGCACGGCCATTGACGTGATTGGCCGGCGGACGCGCCTTGGCTTCCTGAACGTGCAGGCGGCGGACGAGGCCCTGCCTCGCATCGTGGAGCTGATGGGAAAACAGCTGGGTTGGAGTCCAGAGAGGATGTCGGTACGAGGCTGGAGTTTGAGCTTTTAGCTAGTTTGAGCTTTTAGCTAGTTTGAACTTTTAGCTAGTTTGAGCTTTTAGCTAGTTTGAGCTTTTAGCTAGTTTGAGCTTTCGTGTCGGAGTGGCTGACTGATGCTTTCGTGTCAAACTAATGTCCTTCCTCTGTCCTTTTGTCACTGGCTAGTCGATGTCGAGTCTTACAAACAGTTTTTTCCATAGAAGTTAGCTTGTCGGGTCTTGATATTGATACAATACAGTGGGTTCCCTTAGTCAGACTGACACTGACTTATTTAGCGAGGTCAAAATACAACGCAGTAAGAGGCCGTCAAGGTGTCCCAGTGACATTATTGCCGTTGATTTAGTTTACAGTATATGGACCTAGCTTTAACTATATTTACTTAGCTGAATAATTGTTAAATTTTACTTATTGTAGCTGGTCCTTTTTAAAACTTGTTTGAATCCGGGCAGCAATCCTTCTCAGATCAGGGTACAACAATAGAGCGGTCCACACCCTTTTTCCTGTCTCGTGTGTGTGTGTGTGTGTGTGTGTGTGTGTGTGTGTGTGTGTGTGTGTGTGTGTGTGTGTGTGTGTGTGTGTGTGCGCGCCAAAATCAGGTTTTGCCTGGACATGAATATATATATAGAGCTACACTCAAACTTGCAACATCGGCTTTGTTTAAAAGAAAGTACATTTGTATAATCTGTAATCTATTATGTTCTCAAAGGGCTTCACAAGCCCACATTTCACACAAAATAATAATTTCACATGTATGAATGTAAATTAATAAAAAAAATATATGTTTCTAAACACACACAAGACTGATCTTTCCACCAGTACCAATATTTCAAGAAACATTTTGACCCAGGGGATTGGCTTAAACACAGCATAAAGCCCTGTATTGTACACTTGATAATGGCAGACTGACTATCCCCTGTCTGGGACGTAGTCGCTACAGTATGTAATTTCGAACTGTTATTTCTGTGCATTCCCTCTGTGTCATGCAGAAGGAGATGGAAGCAGCGAAGAACTTCCTGTACCAGGAGATGGGATACAGGTCGCGTTCCGAACAGCTCACCAGGACGTCTGAGATCAACCTCGACTACCAGGAAGTCATCAGGCGAGTGTCGTTTTTGCCCCCGGTTCTGAATCTAGCAAGAGAGCACAAGTATAGCGTCAGTTCAACCTAAGTTGTGCGTGTTCACTTGAACTTTAGCGTTTGTTCTGCTCTGCATGTCAGGCTGGAAACCCTCTATTCAAAGTTGTTTGTCTGTCAATCGACCACCTACAACGAATCCGAACAACACACGTTTGACAATTTTCGAACACGGGTGCTAGCAGACGGCGGTTCTACAATGAATCGGATCAAAACCCCACATGGGGATGAGTTTACAAACGCAGGGACATACTGTACAGTAATAGTTGTCGGCACCAACTGAACTACTGGTTGCTGATTGGTCGGTGGTTTTCAATGAAACTTTCTAGAGTGATATGCGAAGCAAAGTCAGGATGGTTTTAACAGGCAAATGCACCCAAACGGACAGAAACATTACAAAACGTTTCCTCATTTTTAAAACAGCCCGTCCCCTTCAGCAGGGTTTAATTAAACAGGAAAACAACACAACCACACTGAACACATTGCTGGTATAATTGTTCACAGATACAAGAAGCGATTCCACAAGTTTGACAAGGAAAGCAAAGGCTTTATCACCACGGTGGACGTCCAGCGCGTCCTGGAGGTCAGTGTTGGGTTGGTGTGCGTCTGCTTCTCTCTGACACTGTTTTGTACTAAACATCACTGTCCACCACCCCTCCCCCCCCCCCATACTCACACACAGAACATCAATGTCCAGATTGATGAAAACGCACTCCATGACATTCTCAATGAGGTGGACCTCAACAAAAATGGCCAAGTGGAGTTTGATGAATTCCTACAGGTACAGTATGATGAGGCTTGGTTTTATCGTGATATTTTGACTTTTGTAATATTTACGAAACATTCAAATCAAGATTACTTTTTAAAAAACTATTTTCTTTATAATCTTGCAGATTATTTTTTTCGTTTGCCCCAAAGCTTTTGGCATTATACCATATTCAAATCTATACTGGGGTAGGATAGTCCAGTGGTCTAGGTGTTGGACTCCCAGCCGGAAGGTCATATGTTCAAGCCCCAGTCTTGGCCTACCTGTAAGCATCCTTGAGCAAGATGCCAACCCCTACCTGCTCCATGTAACAAATACAACTATTAGGTCACATATGACTGCAACTCATTGGTACATCTGTGTACAGATCTTTATTCGATGTAAAAGCATCGTGTTGCAAATATAATGAGGCCACAGCTTGCGTTTGTTTTACCCATTCTTTCCCCGTCTACCTTTTGAGATGTGCAAAAGCCCCTTGTACACTGAACCTGCAGGCGGAAGGTGTGAAAACGTACCCCCCGACCAGGTGACGCTAATTAGAAATAGAAATCGTAATGAGGGCTGAAGTATGTCCACCTCGCCACCTCCCCCCCTGCTAACTTACTTCCTAGCTCGACGACAACTCTAGAATAGATTCATTACAGGAAGGGTTTGATGACAGTCGATGATTTAGTCTTCATTAGTGGAGGCCTGCGTTCAGCTGCTGCGCTCTCCAGCGAGAGTCTTGACGCACTGACCACTGAGCAAACAAGTTGGTGGAATGGCATCCTGCTGTAGTTGGAGGTTTGCACAGTGTCTCCTGTCAGTGAGTTCTTGCACAAGACGTTAAGCCCATTAAAGGTGATGGTGACTCCAACTTCACTCAGTGAACCATAAAATGTCAGTTATAACTACCTCTGGTAGTCAAAGTAGAGAAACCAGGGTAAAACAGGGTAAAAAAAAGTATTAAACCTAAAAATATAGAGATTGAATTAATTATGAAAGGAATCTAAAGGCACTCATTGATAACACGCTTGTATTGTGTTTAGTGGTTGTTGTAGCTTTCCTACCTAGGAAATACACTGCAGTATTACTACGCATTTCCACTAGCCCAGACTACAGTGTACATGGTGTTCTCCACAGCTGATGAGTGCCGTCAAGAAGGGCCAGGTGTCAGACAGCCGTCTCGCCATCCTTATGAAGACGGCCGAGGAGAGTCTGGACATGCGAGGGCCAGTGTCGGTGGACCGAAGCGGGGGCGGAGTCTAAGAGCACTTGCCCCCCCCCCCCCCCCTTCCGTGTACACCAGTTGCGCCCGCCCTTCAAACCGACCCACCCAGACGTATAACGGAATTCATGGCTGTAACTGCCATGCCTCCAACTGTCGTTCCCTCCACCCTTGCCGGTGCTGTGGTATGAATGTGGCCAAATTAAGCGACTAGAACAACCACCGAATGATAAATGTGATATTGCTGTTTTTGGGGGGTGGGGGATAATTCAGATGAGTTCTTTGCAGAGAAACTGTCTGTCTGTTAGCGTGTCGGGCTAACAATTTTTTACCGGGTCATTCTCAGCAGTCAATGCCTCAGATATTATATGTATATCTATACCACAGAGTCCATGAGTTAAATGTTTTTACACAACAACAAAAAAATAACACGTTTTTATTATTATTTACGTTAACTACGAAGGTTCACCTTTGTAGCGAAAATGTTGATACAGACTGTCGTATAATGCATGCACTGTCAAATGGTTATTTATATGGAATCATAGTGCAATGCAATGTGTTTCTGATTGTTAGACAGCATCACGCAATGTATACCGTCTTAACTTCAAGCACACTGATGGGGCTTTCCACGCTGTCCTTTCTTTGCCCAGGGTTGCGTCTAGCAGAAGGCTAACAGACTTCTTATATCCGTTTTGTCCCGTGCCACAAAGTTTGCACGGGGTTAGAGAATTTGAACCTTCTGATGCAGTGTAGGGGCCAACCCTGATAGCTTTAAGATGTCACTTGAACTCATTTGCCATGACCTAGCATTGAAAATTTGGTGTTCACATATTGTTCGGGCAGCTCAAGCACTCCTCAACATCTAAGTTAACCTTAAATTAAGTTGTTGAGGGTCTGCTATTCCACATAGATCTATTTTGTGTACACAGAAAGCAAAAAGCAATCATATCAGAATGCACGTTTTAAAAAGATGACAAGATTTTGAGTCGGATGCATTTGGACATTTGGTCTAGTGCTCCTGAGAGCTGGTACACTTTTAAATGTGCCAGTGAGACAATATAGGTTTGCCTTTAGATTTAGCACCCCGTTATTATTTAGGGTTAAAATGTTCTTGGCTGATATCAGTGTAAATAGTACAGCTGCAAGCGCACACATAACTCTATTGCACTACCAGGAACTTACTAATGACTTAACGTTTACATTACAAGGTTTCCAGCTTTATTGCTATTTAAATTTGTATTGCGTTAAAAGCTCTTAAATCACATCTACAGTTTTGTTCAGTCTTTCTGTATTTTTGGAATATTTTCTTTACTGTTTTTACTACATTTTTGTGTCACGCCATCCATTCTTAGACATTCTGAGCAAAAATTATGTTTTTACTGTGCTGGAAAAAGGCAAGATTATACTATTTTAATGGGGGTTTGATTACTTATTGAAATATGGTGTTGGTCAGTTTGATAATGATGTTTGGGACAAAAAATAACACAGTGGCTACAAAATGTATTGTGCCGTTAACTTTTAAGTTTTCTATTATTTTATGTTACTTATATGAAACTGTAGAAGGAAAATGTAATACAGTGCCTTGTATTCACACTTGGTAAATCATGAAATGCAACAATTTCCACTGTTTTATACAATGCCACACTCCATGGTCCAAGAATAACAAGTATTTAAGCATGTAAAGATTATTATAAATAAATTATATACATATTTAAAAAGGACTTTATAGTGTAAGGAACAGATGTCCTTCACAGAGATTTTACAGAGAGCGGTTGTTGGCGGTTACTAAGAGCATGCATGTTGGATTATTGACAACCAAAGACAAGAATATTTTAATTTCGTCTTCATCCTTGATAACGTAAGAATTTCTATTGATTTATCAAGGAAGAAGTAGTGAATTTGTTGTCACAGCTCCGATACAGTCATGTCTCACTTAAGCATTGCTAACCGCTCTCCAAACCCTTTGTTACAAGGCGTTTTTATATTGTGAAAACACTGTGTACTGAATGTCTCCTGAATGCCTTGTGATTTACACATCCAATATTCTCCACTGGTGCAACAAGATGCTGTCTGGACTTCTGACGCATTGAGAAACCATGTCATTCCAGAACCTACTGTACCTACCAGCACTGTAACTAAACTTAATGCAATACTGAGCTTTTGTTAAACCCTCAGTAGCTTCCTACCGCAATGTTATTTATTATCCCCTTGTTTGTGGTAGGTGCTAGACTGGCCATTCACTTCCATTTTTTTCTCATAAACATAACATTTCTGTCTACAAAGCTGATCTGCTGCTAGTATTTACAAATTACTTTATTGTTGTAAAAGTTAATATAAGGCAGATTTCAAGTTTTAATTCAGTACAGTAAATCTTAAAGTAAACTACAACTGAAGTAACTTCCAGAAGAGATCGGCGTCATCGACCCTACTGTATACAAGTATGTTTTGGGGAAAATATGGCAGTCAATGTCAGAGAATACTAATCCAGTTCCGGTCCACAAATTAATATTGAGGCAAGAAATATACATGGTCACGGGTTTTACAAATGTTTAGTTCATTGCTTTAACTGAACCTTGCTTGTATCAGTTTGGCCATCACATGAGGGATACAATACACTGACATTCAGGACCCTTCAAACCTCCAGCTCCGGCCCGTGATGAATAGCTCATGGGTGGCACGACTTTACAACCACATCCCTGATGTTTGTCTTTCTTTGGATGAAATTACAGCTCAGTTCAGGCTCAAAGAGATTTATACTCCTCTCATTTTTCAAGAATACTGTAAGAGGACAGTGCTTTCAGAAGGGGAGGGGACAACATAATTACCTAATTAAATGTATCTTGTTGCTTGCAAGGCATTGTGCGTTTTGTGATGCTTCCATGCGAGTTGATTTTGTTTGTTGACGTCGCTGCTTTTCATTGTGCCAACTGCCATTCATATTTGGCGTCATGGTGGGGTTGACTCCCCAATGTGGGAACACACCTGGGTCAGGTTGTAAAGAGGCATTGCAGAGAATATCTTCAATTTTCAGAAGGTTTCATGTTTCAGAAGGACATCCCCCATTTAAAAGTAGTTACACTTACTCTTATCGTGCAAAAGATAACAAACATTTTTACAGTTTAATTTATCTAATAAAAGAAGTTATTTGCACTGTAGAAAAACAGGTCAGCAAACCCCTTAATCCATTTTGCATTTTAAATGTGATAGGCTATATACTTTTTATTTGTGGGGAAAAATATACACATTTCAAAGTATTTTCCCACGGGAGGTAAAGTGTCACCCCTGAGTAGCCGTAGCTCTTCATTTTCTTGGGGCGGGGGTGGGGGAAGAGTGCACGTGGAAGGGCATTCACACGTGCGCACACCAACACACCAACACACCCACACAAACTTGTGCCCATAGGTTCCCTGCCAGCTGGGTGCGAAACATCTTTCTAAAGGTCACCGTGCGATTTGAATGACGGCTTTAAATCCTGCGCTCATATGACAGTTTGCAGCAGAGAGTTGGTGGGAGGGGGGAGGGGGGATGGGGGGCAATTAATTGTAATGAATAATCTGACAAATGTGTCTGGAATATGACCCTTTTTTCTCCTGAGGATTAGGCCAGAGTCGTGTTGCGGTGATACCAGCCAGAGTGCTGTCTCCGTCTGCACACTAATTGAAGAGTGTGTGTATGTGTGTGTGTGTGTGTGTGGGGGGGGGGACATTATCTTAACTTCTTTTTTCCAGTTTCCTTCCTCCTGTGAAACTGTTCTGGTGCCCTCTCAGTTCTGACATCCTGAAATGCATTAGTGTACAGTATTTAGCAGCTTGATGATTTGAATGTGGCACCTACCAAAATATTTGCACATGGGCCCATGCCTTTATAATCCAGATACCTGCTCTACAACCACACCCACATAAATAGAGGTACAGAGGTACTGGCTCATCTCTATACCTTAAGATCCACATATCTACTTATACATACATCCTGACAAAGTGATATTGACACTTGATAAAAACACACTTGATGGTAATAGCTTTTTGCCTCAACGCTAACCGACCAGTTTAACCACAGATTCTTGTAGGAACACCACCGGGGTAGCTACATCTTAAAAATATGCTTTGAAGAAACAATGCAGCCAAACTTACATTTGGTTTATACAGTTTAATATACATATTCGAATCCCATTGCTATATATATAGAGCAATGGGATGGAATATTTCATGTGGACATTTATCAGCCATGCCCTAGCCATTGAGCTCTACACGAGACCCAATTCCCTATTGTGGAACTAGAATATTACAATTATTTCATTTAGCAGACGCTTTTATCCAAAGTGACTTACATTGTCCATGTATTTATATTACATGGAGCAGGTAGGGGTTAGGCATTTTGCTCAAGGAAGCTTACAGGTAGGCCAACTGGGGCTTGAACCCACAACCCTTCTGGCTGGAAGTCCAACATCTAGACCATTAGACTATCCTGTCCCTGAATATTCTATTATATATACTGAATATTACATGAGATCCAAGTCCCAAGTCTCTTCTCACCATGTATTTAAGAGGCTTAAAAGAGAGTTCAAACATAACTATGTACAAGCGCAAATTATCATGCAAACGCATACGCATTCTGGAAGGGTCCATAAACGAGTTGTCTCCCAATAACGGTGTTTTGATTAATCCTAATTAGAGACGTGGGGAAGAGCATTGGGATTAGTGATTAAGAGTTGTTAAAACCATCTGCACACTGTTATTTAGTCAGCAAATAATTACGGTAAATAAGAATGCTAATGAACTGCCACTCAAGTAGACACTGGTAAGTGAGGAGGCAATGAAATATTGATACGCAAGAGGTAATAGTCTTACGACTAAATAGATTGAGATAATTCCATTTTTAGTTTTTAAGATCTCCTTTAAAGCTCTCTAAATTGAACTGGCAACAAGGTTTCAAGGGCCACATCCCCTAACGTGGAACGTGAATTGATTTTGATGCTGGGTCAGGCCCTGAAACAATTGATGCTTAGTTGTTTCCCTGTGAACAGCTAATTACCAAAGCACTAGAAACCCCATCAGATGAAATGTCTCTTCCAGAGTCTCTTAAAACAGGGTTCCAGCTGAAAGTAGATAGAAGATCACCATTCAAATGAACAGTCTGAGCTTTTCTTGGACATCGCTGAACCCTGTTTATGTTTGAAGAACAGCCCTTTATAAAAAGGTGTCCTGACATGAACCTGGAACCATTCGTAGCAGTATCACTGCTTGCACAGGGAGCTTGCTGGCTTGCATCTCAATGGGCACAGTGATGCCAGAATATTGCCAGTACCACCCCCCAACCCGTCTTTTTAATAACATTCCTTATTTTGAACTGTCATTACATTTGGACCGTCATTTCAACCAGGCCGCTTCTTTGAGCTTCAATGTGACCTCAGGCGGAATAGACAGAGGCTTAACAGCCTGTTCATCTCCCAGCCAAGACTGACATTGAAGTTCTTCACTGTGGTCGTACAGTAGGCCTACAGGACACTGGGACTGCACGACCACAGCAAAACAGAGCTCGTTTTGTCCCGGAGGATTTGGCCCTGTCAGAGTGGCGCCGTTTGGGGACAGATGACTCAATTCAGAGTAGGAGTTGCCCCCCCCCTCCCTGCTACCCCATTACGATTCCTCCCACGTAGCGAAAATTAACGGGAGCCTCCATGAAGCCAACACTTGAAGACTTAACTTTTCCCTTTTCCCCCCTCTCATGTGCAATCATGGCCTGTATCTGTCCCTAAACAATGCTTTCTTTGAGGCCGGCGTGTGTAGAATTGAGTCATTCCCAAGAATGTAGGCTTTTTTTTAAAGGATTTTGAGTGGGCTGACCTAATTACAAGGGGATATGACGTCAAAACGTCACAGTTGTAAGGCATAAGGGCTAGATTATTGCTCTTTATTCACTTAGTGTAAATTGCTTCTTAGGCGATGAACAGCCAAGAAAATGTGTCTGTTTGCAGTGATAAAAAAGAAATTGGAAGAAAAAAATTTTGCTCACTTTTGACTGAATACAGAAGTGCGAAGTGCTATTGAGCTGTGTGCGAGCATTTCATGTGATTGACAGGAGAGGTCGATTCGCCGGACCAATCATGGAAAAGAAGCCCTGATTGAATCTAAATCAATTTATATATCAACCAGAGCAGATATTCTAAGAGAATTTCACTCACTGATAGCTGACGGATGTCTGGCATTTCTAAGAAATTGCACTAAAATCCTACCTACGACCAACTAGTATTTATGATGCTTGTTGGTGGAAGTGAATTTCAGACACTCATTTGATCGTGATTGATTTGGACAACCTTGCCACAAAGAAGAATGACTCAAATTAAGACATTATCAATCCCAATGGGAAATTTGGCGAGGGAATTATTTGGGGCTGTGAGGTGCTTCAGGTAAAAACACTGTATAGCTGGCCTGTACAAGTAGCAGACACTTTGCTCCAGAGGGTGGACTTTTTTTTTTACATGGGTTTGCAAGGTTTTCTTTAGGAAGGTTTTCTTCAGGAAGGTTTTCTTCCTGTTCTCACCTGCTATCACCATTTAATGACCTCCTTAAATGTCACCAGGGAATGGGGTGGTTTATATGTCAGATTAAAATCTCATTAACTTGGAATGAGATTCTCCCGGTGCTCCGGTCCGAACAAAGGCGCGAAGTAGAGAACCATGCCAGCTGCTTTCCCTATACTGTATTACAATTTACTATGGATTTAAAACACGTTTAGTTTTTCATTCATAGTGGTGACGTTGTAATACATTTTCTGGACCGGTGTCAGGGTTTGTCAAGGTTGAATTAAGGCTGAATATTGCACTAAATGACCTAAGGCATAGTGTGTACTTTGGCCACTGGGTGGGCAGTGTTGAGCAAAAATGGGTCCCTGTATAGAAACACATTGCATGAGAGGATGCTTCTTCCAATACCGTACCTGATAAGTAGTCCCTCTCAACAAAGAAAACAAAAACAACAGACTTCATGTTGATTGGAGACAAAACATATTATGCAACATGTATGTTTGCGCTTGATATGGAAACACCCTACCCAAGACAGGAGATTATAAAACACTTATATTTAGACTGATGACTAGATGTTTTACACGATGGACTGGGTTTCCCAGGATACACGACTGGAAATGTAATTTTAACAACCTCCTTGGTCTAAACTAGGCTAAATCCCTGTCTTTGCAATGTTATGCATAAAATGTCTGAAGCACAGCAACAAATAGCCTAAAAGCTGTGGTTCCTTGCATTGTTCCCGGGGACGGACAGTGATTATTCTCTTTCTCGACATCGAGATAAAGATCCTCGGAGCGTGAGGGACGATGACAGGCCCTGGGCAAGCTGTGATATTTTAGCGAGATTGACCTGCCCTTTAATTCACCCCCACCCGACTGTTTCCGCGCTGTAGACCAAAGATACCTTGAATGCATGCTTTCTTCTTCTACTCCCCCCACTTTCCAACCTGCCTTCCTTTCATTTCCCCTCCAAAACAATAAAGTGGCGAATAACAGCAATGGCAGAAATCTCTTTCTTATGCTGGCTTTGTCTCTGAAAATAAAGGATGGCCCACGGTGTCCGATCAGGAGGCACTTCCTGTGACCTCTGACCTCCAAACTCCATCTCCTGTTAGTCGCAGGGTGAGCGCCAATGTGTGCCTGACATTTGTCTCTATTCAAATGAGGCTGTAATATATGCATCTCCTGTGTGCACATGCTTCCCTTTATTATTAGCTGTGGCTACAGTCACATTTAGAAATGGCACCAGTTGCTCTGCTCTTACTTGCAGGTGTAAAACACATGCAAAAAAACCACACAGATATCCGTTCCTTCATTTATTAGCCTAATGAAATCACAGTGAGAGAAGTCAATCATTGATATCAGGACACAAGTAGCGCTTACACACGGAGCGGCAGAGTGCCTTCAGCTGATTTCATGGTGACCGGAGGTAAAACAATCATTCTGCTCAGATATAATGCAAGTGCACACTACATGCCCTGCTCAACAAGGGGGACAGTTTTAATTACATATTGATACTAGAGCTAACACACTACCACTTCTAAACATAAACAATGCAACATGAGCATGTTACAGTCTAAATGATTAACAGCAGTGATACCCTCCTACGTTGGGATTTACACAGGCCCAACTGTTAAATATCACACATGGTTGCCACACCAGTGAATGGGTGAACCCCTGGACCAATCCGGTTGGACATATAGAGAAGGTCAAATCATTTTTAATATAGCGTAATGTGCACAGGAGTGCCTCTATTTAGTGACTGGGCAATTTAGGGTTTTTGTGAGGGTCCCAGGGAGTCCAAACTACAGAGAAATTCTAGATCCCCTGTGGAACCGTGGAGATGTACAGAAATGTCTACCGCAATTGGAAGATGACCAAGACAATCCCAAACTCTTTTATTCTGGGGAAAGGCCCCAACAGTTAGGCATGGGGGAAACGTGTTACCCATTCACTTTACACCGCTGGTCTGAGGATAGCGCACTAATAGCGCAAATCTCATTAAAGAAAAAAACACTGTATGGATTTCTTTTCAAACTTAACGTAGTTTACAGTAAAAGACCTAACGCGCCACCTGGTGTCCAAAGCACGGCTGTCACTTGACACAGATTGGGTACAAGTGAGATGTGTCTAAAGGGTTTACATTTTGACTCTAATGTTGGCTCTAATGTTGGCTCTACTGTTGGTGAAAGTTCACTCTTTTTTCATTAGCAGACAAACACCAACAATGTTTATAACATAACACCCTAAACATGCCGTTAATTTATTGAATGCCTAACACAAATGTACCAAACCCCAGTGATTGCCTCCATAACAATGTTCATATGCAGCCATACAACACCACCAGGTGAGTTCAATTGTGAATTAAACCACCTCTCTCTTGTAGACGTTGTGCCAATAATGAAATTACATTCCGGTCACTGTAGTCTATTATAAAATATTGCCCACAATAAAAAAAAACTGCTAAAGACAAAAACGTAATATTTCAAACTAATCAAAATAATTAGAGACGTTGTGACTTTTATTTATACAGTCTATAGTTGTGACACGAAAATTGTGGACTACACAGTTGAATGTGGTAGACGTTTATCGCCACCTGTTGTCCGAAGCACATAAAAGCTAATTTTCATTCAACCGGAAGTAGGCTAGTGGCAACAAGCCTATTTCCAACATGGTGTTACTGTTAGTATCCCCCCTCACCACTCAACGAGAAAGGAAATATATATTAAACACAGAATTGGGAAGTGTGAAATGGATAAAAACACGACAAATGCTGATATTCATTAGTAGCTTATATTTATTTCTAGAGACCAAAAGTGAAACGTTAGGGTGTTGTAGCCATTATTAAGCACAGGGGGTCGCCAGACGTAAATGGATGGGTGCGCTGCAGCAATCAATCTGAATGAATAACTTCAGTGTGTGTGGAACAGTTGAGAATTAAACTAGTTCTATTCATTAGGAGAAAAATCTGTTGATCTGGCGCGTTTGCTGCTAGAAGTGTCGTTTTGTAAAGCGCAAACAAGCTTCCTGCGCTCCGGCGGTTCTACATAGACCTATAGCCTATAAATAAAATTACACGAGAACATTTTTGTTGAATATAAACGGCAAGTTGAACTTGCAACAGCTGCTACTCTTTGTTGGAATCAGTCGTGTTGGAGCTGAGCAGCTTGAGCGCGCTTATTTCCCATTGGTCTGTGCAACACGCGTTTCTTCCTACACAGACAGGCAGTGGTGAGAGCCGAGACAGGCGTGCACAGTACCAGCTCCAGACACCAGACGGATTATACCGCTGCCAAATACCGCCACGGCGAGGGCGACGAATTGAGCCAAGAGCCCAGCAGCCCGTCCTCCATTTGCACCGCATATTTTAGGGAAAGAATTGGGTTAATTGCATCCAAATGGAGGCAGGAGTGCTGAACCCCCAGATCGTGCCGGAGGTAGACTACAACAGCAACACCCTCAATGCCGAGCTGGAGGTGAAGAAGCTGCAGGAGCTCGTCCGGAAATTGGAAAAGCAAAATGAACAGCTGAGGACGCGGGCGAACGGAAGCCCGCAGATGCCCGCTCCCGCACCGGCGTGCATTCTCTCGAGCGCCTCAAACTGCTGCCTCCCAAAGCCACTATCGACCCTGGTGTGCCCCTCGTCCCTGGGGTCGTTTGGCCCCCCGGACGAGCCGATCGAATTTGTCCACCCGCATAACGGAGGCGTCGGTGCCGTCGAGGCGGAGGAAGACCAAGAGGTTGTTTTGGATGAGCTGGACGTTTTGGACCTGGACTCTGTGTTCCGCTTCGGCGAGTCCGACGAAACATGGTAAAAAATGATCAGTTTTTTTTCTTTATTTTTTTTCGAACATTTGTTGCTTTAATTGACATCTACAATTATCACACGTGGCAAGGTGGAGTTCATATTATTTACTTCTATTAAGTCTGCATGAATTCAGGTAATCCTGACACAGTAATCCCCTTGCTAGACGAACAGGTTACCTGCCAAAACAAAGACACGCCTTCAAGGGTAATTGGACAAATGGGCTAATCGAAGACACCACTTGTTATAGCTGACCTGGAATACACCAACAACCTCTCCCTCCGTGTAGCCTATCGCGGAAAACTACAGTCTACAATTTAATTACAATGAGGTCATTTAGCAAACTCTTTTGTCCAAAGCGACTTGCAATTAGGCCTACATGGTGCTATTACGTGGAGCAGATGGGGGTTAGACATCTTGCTCAAGGATGCTTACAGGTGGGCCAACTCTGGGGATCGAACCCACAGCCTTCCGATTGGGAGTCCAACCCACGGACCGCTGGAGTATCCAAAAAAAACAAACAAGTGAATGGCATGAACAGGGCTTCTCTTGAAATAAAAGTCCACCATTCCATGTCTATGAATAGTAACAAAGCAGTATGTGAGATCTTTTAGCCTTCTGTAACCTGCCATCACAGGGGTGTGTAATCTATAATTCAGGGTCCTCTATGCTTCTTGTTGGAGCAGCTGAAGGTGTGCTGTCAAAAACATCTGCTTCGCTCCAGTGCAGCAGCAGTGGACAGAGGTCAAAGGTCAGAGGCACGCCAGAGTCCTATGAAGGGGCTGTTTGGGTTTTTGGTCGCTTGGTAAATGTATAGATTTTAATGGTACACTTCCTTGTCTGTTGTACAATGCCCGAAACCCCACATTTCTAGAGACGCTACTTGTCCCCCAAAGTGTGGGTCGACTACAGGGGGAGGGGTAGAGTACAGTGTGAGCCTACAGGAGCTCTGTAGGGCAGGGGTGGAGAGATGTGCCAAACACGGGGGCACAGCCTCTCGAGAGTTTCAAACCAAAACAAGCATTTTTTTTAATGCCGGTTTCCACCACAAGGGCAATTCCAGACACAAAGCGAGGAGTGTAGCTTTTTTTGGATGCTTTAGTAGTTCTTATTTTCCACCTATGTTTTGAGTTAATATGTTTTAGATGCTGATAGTTGGCAGTCAGACTGTGCTCGTACCTTTCTCCTCAGGTTGTATGTGTCTCCGAGGGCCAGTTTGTGCGAGGACAGTCCCCTCACGACCCTCAAGTGGTGCCGTCAGGTGCTGGACAGCCCCAAGTCTGAGGTGGAAACCGCCAGAAGGTCGCTGTCGCTGAGACTGGAACAAGGTACGCGTGTGTGTGTGTGTGTGTGTGTGTTTGTGTGTGTGCCTCATTACCATAACGAGCCTATACAGCTGATGAAGCAAATAAGGTTATTATTTGGGGCATTGGGGTGTTCGGTGATACCAACTCACCTGGTTGGCAGTTTATCAGCGGCCACTGTATGGGTTTGTGTGTGTGTGTGGGGGGGCCTTTGAGCACGGTTTTACGAAACGCTCTAATCCTGCATCTGATCTATTAATGCTAGCAATGAGGTCAGTGAACTATTATGGGCTGCGTAGAGGCTGAGAGGGGATAGGCAGTCATGACGGGAGACTAGTGTGGATTAGTGTGCGTGGACAAGGTAGTTGGCCGGCTCCTTGCTATTTTAAGCCTGGGTGCACTACCTGTAGAAGTCTGGCCAAACGTGCACAAACTCTGGATTAGGCTAGTGGTGCAAACCCCAGCCAAGTATAGATGCCACAGTATAGTCATGTTATCTTTAAGCAAACAGCCAAGTCCCGTATACACAGACCTGTGCAGGATTATGAGATGGAAGGCAGATCGCGTAGTTTTTGCTTAGTCATTCGATCCTTGAGCGGGCATGTTGTGGGTTTGCAAACACCAGTGTATTTACCCCGACCAGATTAATAACTGTAAATCCCTACTCAATTTGGCTGCTACAAGACCACTGTCGATTTGAAAACAAAATAAGTATTTTGCTAGTCTGTGTTTATGTGTTATGTATTAATAAACTGTTCGCCCAAGCATACGGGTGCACAACAATGCTCCCTTTCTACCATGGCACTGTGCAGCCAAGTGCTTTGTCAGGTAAGATCCCCTGTTGCACTGTGGGTAATGGGTTCAGCAGGGCCCGTAATCTGGACAGCACTGGTTGTTATTAGGCCAACCCAGTCAGGCTGGGGCAACCTAAGCACGAGGACCTCCAAACTCACAAATCGCAAGGCTTGACTTAATGGGACATAGCTTTTTAGCTGCCTGTTAGCACGATCTCTAATTGCCATGGTTACGTGAACTGTCTAAAAGCCTAGGAGGGGCATGTGCTCCTGGATTCCGGCCACAAATCAAGAAACGTCCCTTTACCTTCCATTTGTCTGATGGTTGTTTTATTTGTATGGTGGAGCTCAGGTGATCTGTTGAGACAAACCAGAGGGCTCGCTGTGTGAAAAAAGGCAGGATAGTGGTCTGGGTGTTGGACTCCCAGCCGGGAGGTCGTGGGTTCCAGCCCCAGAGCGTGCCTACCTGTAAGCATCCTTGAGCAAGAGGCCTAACCCCTACCTGCTCCATGTAATGGCACCATGTAATTGTAAGTCGCTTTGGATAAAAGCGTCTGCTTAAAAAATAAACCTAGTTGTCAGGCGACGGTTCCTACGGCCCTTGAACATAACAATGATGTAGCTTAATGCCCCCGGGGGGGCTCTTGACTCACCCCACACACTGTGGGGCGTCCGGGGCTGTCCAACAGCCACATACTGTACCTTTTTAAAATGACAGTTTCCCCTTGTGAAGGTCTAACGTTTCTCTAAGATTGCGTCAGAGTGGCGGCTTGCGTTGGGAGATGCAAACGGATCTCCAGCCCGCTTCTGCAGGCGAAGCCTCCCCTCCCACTCCCTCCCCTCCACCGCCCTCCGTGGGATTCGGAGCGCTCGTTGCCATAGAAACGATGTTTACATGAAAGGATTGCGCCCTCCCCGGATGATGATAAGCAGCTCCCACTGGCACCCTGACGGAAGACGGAAAGAAAACCCCCGTCTTCGCTTGGCCCGAAGACGTGCTTTTAACGCGCTTCATGTCCCTAGTATAGCGCCACGCTATACTAGGGACATGAAGCCTGGGAGTCTGTTATTAAAGTCCAGGAATAGGAGCGTTAACCACACGTGGTTAAAGGGGGTGCCACCCCCCCCCCCTCTCTCCTCCCCTGCAGCCGGTCACACTTTTGTGGACGGCTGCGTCTCAGACGCCACCGCAAGGCGGACATTTGGCGGTGCATTAACGCGGAGGAGGAGGAGGAGGAGGAGGAGGAGGAGGAGCAGCAGCCGTCGTGTGTCTCGTACTTGGTGCTGCCAACGCCAGACAGCGCCCGGACAACCCTGCCATGCTGTTCAATGCAGCTTTGTTCTCCTCGCCCAGCAGATGACGAGCTGAGGCTGTCGCCGGCCAATCGGAGAGGTCTGCCACGGGCACAGCGCCAGTCGCTGGTTCTAACACACAGCAGGTCTCTGTCCAGCCCTAGAGATGAAGGGCCTTATCAGGTGTATACGCTTGTATACCAGAAACCAGAATGGGCTGTTGACATGAAGGTACTTCTAGGCATGTTTGGGAAAGGTTAAGGGTGTAGGGATGGAACTGGCTTAATGAAATGAGCATTCTAGTTGTAGTTAGAATTAGGCTCCACCTGCTTCTCTTTACTATAAATCAAGATACTTTGAAAATTGTGCTTTTATACAAAGGTTTGAAGCTCATTTAAGGCTTTTAAAAAATAAATGTAAACATTGAAATGCCATAAACTGAAGACTGCTGCCAAATGTTCACAAGGATGGTGGAAAACGTGCCACCCAAAACAAATGTACAGGTTTGATATATTTACCCTTTTTATTCCCTCTCCTCCTACTGCTT
>JAODLI010031152.1:0-19656 GCA_027575585.1 Percopsis omiscomaycus | reverse complement strand
CCCCCCCCCCCCCCCCCCCCCCCCCCCTCCAATGTACAAGTCCATTTCCACACCTGTTTGCAATGACTGGGCCCGCTACCGACTTGACTACGGGCCAAATCCAGTACAGGAGGGGCCGGCAATCTGCAGTGCAAACACGCATATGGAGTTTAACTTGCTGATCGCCTGGACTACATGAATAGGCTACAGGGGAATGGTGAGGTGGCTTCATCCCTCTTCATTTCCACATAGGCCATATGCCATTTGCCACTGTAGGACTTAATCTACATCACACTGTAAATGACCCTTCAGATTAAATCCTTCTCCTAGTTGGCAGTACATGAAGACAACATGGTAGTCTCATGTAATGATGTACAGTATCTAACACACAATGCCTCCTTGATTTAGGCTATATATTAAGAGTGTTATGGTTAGTACTGGACCACTGGAACTGGAAAGAATGGTGGATATTTAATTTGCTGATGATTGATATCTACCCAAACTTGGATTTAAATGTTTGGCTCAATGGCAACAGCTTAAACTCCTGGATGTACAATCAAAACAATAATAAAGTTCCACGCATCGCATTGCACAGCAGCGTCCCTTTCTGCCCAGCTCACTGTCAACGTTTGAAACACACCTGCCCCACAAGAGTGTGGGGGAGGTGTAGAGAAGAGTGTGGACCTATGAGCGCTGAAGTGGGGTAGAGAGGAGTACCATCCCCTCAGCACTCGGGAGGAGCAAGCACACCTGGAGTTGTTCACCAAAACAACATAACATTGTAACGTTGGTTTCAACCCCAATTCCAGACACAAATTGAGAAGGTTCCCTTTAAACAAAGGTCAAATAGTGCTCTCTCCCAGTATGAACAGAGAATTGCCTGTTTAATTGGCCCTTAAGTTCCCCATTTTCTACCTTCATGGTTTTAAGAAACTATCCGTAACGAAGATCAAAAGCACAGAAGCCGCGCAGACTGAGGGGGCATGTGCCCTCAAGTTATTGATCCGTCCTGGTCCCCCACCCATCTTTCATACAAGAACATTTATTAACTCTCAGATCAATACCACATATTTCTTTTCGGCTGACTCTTAACGGTTCAATCCTGTTATAACAGGCTGGTATTGAGAAATGCATTCAAACCCCAAACGTATAATTGTCATAACCCATGTGCAATGCCATCTCGTCCTACATGCCATTTAAATATTTATTTAGCGTTCATTCAGTTTGAGTACTGTACATGACAGAGGGAGAAGCTTCAAGGATAGACATTATCATTTCAGCTACATTTGATCCACTTGGAGCCCTTTGCAACGGTGAGATGGTGCTGTAAGGCACTGGACTGTGAATGGCCTTTCAGTAAATCAATTTAATTTGGAGCACTTGTGTGATCTGGTGACAGTATGAGGTGAGCCTGCGCCAAAATGCACGACGCATATAGGGGGTTAAATATGTATAAACCCAGCGTTCACTTGGCCTGACTGTACTGCAACGCTTACCGTCACTGCAGTAACATCACTTAAAAAGAAAATCCTGCAATGCTCAGCATAATGTAGGCCTAGAGTGTGTACTGAAAGTAAATAATTGATAGCCTTTGTATAAAAACGCTGTCGTGCGCCACAGAGGTTGTGCAGCATCCAGCAGTGGTCAAAGAACAATGTTGCCCTGACGCGATATATAGTGCACAGGGATCTCAGTTGTGTTAGTTGTAACTCCACTGCCCGTGGAATGAAAAAAACCGTGCTGTAAATGGGTCCACGTGATGGAGAAATACAAGTCCATTGTATCGAACCAGGTGGGTACTCCACAATATGAAAGCTTGTCGCCTGTCAACGCGCACAGCAAGTTTCCAAAACACGGAGCACCTTTAAACTCGTAAATCGTGGCATTGTGGGATAACTACTTTTAAAACAACGATTTGCCTACGCATCTGTCTACGAAGGATACCTCAATTCATTCAACTGTGGCAGCTTTAACGGTTACTGCACGCATAAGGGACAGTTGTGTACTCGTGTTTCAAGCGTTTAACTGCGTGAAAAGTGTCATTGGGTTTCGATACAGGTCCGAATTTACTCCGGCTTCATATCGATGCGCAAACACTCCCCTAAAATGTAGCCCCTACGCTATCAACACTACACTCTGTAGGGAAAACGCATGCTTTGTAAAATTAACTATAGCAACACTTTCAGATTATCACTCGAACAAATACATATGGGTAGATGCTACGCAACCCGCCAATTCGCACGTATGGCACAATGACAATAACGTCACTCTTTCCTTTCTTCATATAGCGTGGTCAGGTCACAATAAGGCTTTATCTCCTCTTGTGACTTAACATACACCAAACGACAGCGATAGGCACGCACTTCTTATTCATTGTCGCACCACATCCAACCGAGTAAAGTCTTAGATGGTCGTAGGTTTCTGAGCACTGGCGGTACTGCAACCGCTCACTCACACGGCGTTTCTAACGTTACTAGGCTAAAGGAAAACAAGCTCGCAAGACTGAGGCAGAAGGATATTGAATATAGGCTTCCTTCTGGACAGACTGGCTACGCCAAAAGTAGCTTTGCTGCGGGTAGAAAGTGGCCTCAGATTAATCACCGACTCATGCATTTCAAACGTATCTGCTTATTCACGGTGGCAGAACAAATTCTTCGAGTAAACAGAAGTAATATTCACGTTTATTTGTTGTCAGCTGTGCGGCTTCGCTCGTCATGAGATGCAATGGTGAACTGACCAAAGTGATTTATAGGAGGCAGCGTGAGCGACATAAACATCTGTAAAAACGTTAACATACATTGCAACAGCGCGCAAACGAAGACCGCGTTCTAATTCTATTTCGTTTTCGGGGGCGACTTTTCTCATTCGAAATTTACACACAGTTTAGTATTTCTTACTTGTTCCACATCATCCATCCACATACTCCGGGAACGTCCAAAATCTTGCGCTAGACGCAGACAAAATGCTACGGCACACATATACACGCAATTGACGGATAAAGTATCTACTTTAGTGGAAATATCACTGTGGAAATCCTACCTTTGTGTAGAGCCGCCGGAATCATGAATAAAAAGAGAATAGTAGCGAAAGACCCGCTGCCAGGGATCGCCATGTTGGACACCTGCTTCAGTATGGCTGAGCGAGGGCTACTTCACCTAGAGCTACAGCAGGATCCGTTTAATGATATGCATGGATGGGAGGGTACAATTTACACATTCGACCTACAGTTTTTATTAGAAAATATAACAAATCATGAACCATTTAATCAAAGAACCTTTTATCATGACAACAATTGGTTTATTAAAATAAAGTTATAGCAGATTTATAGCTGGCATTAACATAGGTTACAACAATTTTGCAAACGTGTAATAAACTAGTAGGCTATAGGTAGTCTAATGTGTAGGCTATAGCAAACTAAGATTTGGCAGACCGCATTTATGAAAACAGAACTACATTAAAGCTGAAATATCGTTTAACTTTTATAAGAAGACGTTGTTTGTGGCATCATGTAAATACAAACTGCAGCTTTCAATAATATGACCTGTAGTGTGCACATTACAAAAATGGCGGACAATCAAGTAGGCTAGTCTATAGGTTTCGGATCCCGATCAATAGCAGTTTAGGAAATGTCTGCTAGAGAAGTCAGCTATTGATAACCCAGCTTTATTTTGTCTTGTTGTCAGGTTTAGTAAATACACGTTGTCTGGCGCAACAGTTCGTCAACCTTTTAAACCAAGAAACTGCACCGACCTTTAGCAGTCTGTATAGAGATAGTCTCCCAACGAGGTACCCTACTGAGAGTAAAGACTATTTTATTTAGGCTACTCCCTCCACCATACAATTGAAAGAAATAATGTTTTATTAATAAATTCTCACATACGAGATTAATTAGGCCTATCTTATGTCTCACGTTGTTGTGTTCAAGCCCTGGACTGACTCCTTTAATTATGTTTTCTAATTATATAGCCTACCAACATAGCCCACCAGTAGACTACTTTGTGAGTGGTTGTACAGTTTATTAGTAGCTGCAAAGGCCTATAGATGGATGTAGAATAGAAACATGTCACCTGTAATATTGAGTAGAGGATAAAATAACAGAACCATAAACTTAAAAAGTTGGTCAATAAGCAGTATTTCAACCATTGAGATAAACAAAAACTAAAAAATAAGAAATGGGTGCTTTCGAGATTATAAAATTATATATTTAGTATTATTCGTTTTTTTTATAAATGTACATATTTCTTCAGTGGTCTTTATTGCTGTTGTTGCTGAATACTATCATGCATGCATACCTACATCTGTACAGCAATTGTGTATGTTTGCCTTTAGTGCATGTACAGTAGGCTACAGCAGCCTATGAGCTAACCTTTTGGGGTTGAATACTATGAAACGCTTTTTTTGGGCGTGTCAAAGTTAAAGCGCGTGTCTGTTCAGTGAAGAATGTGTTTATAATGTGCACATTATGGCTAATGTTTATTATAGTTGCTTGGGATAAGACACGAATGCAAAAAGCAAAGGCAAAAACATGTCAGGCTGGTGCATTTGCTTGACTCAGCCAGGAAGAAATACACATAAAATTCCTAATTACACTAGTATTAAAACACAGTGGCTAAATGTGCCACCTGAAACCATATGATACGTATATAATTTGAATTAATTGCTACTTTTGATTAGCTGCCAGTGGAAAATTGCGTTTTTGGCATCAACTGAAGCTTTCATGCTCAAGTTGCTAGCTGCTAGAGGTCTAAATCCTGACCCTGAGCTTCACTGTGCTCTCACTGTACCACGAGATAGACTTCTTAACTCTACTAAACACTCCTCAACTGTGCCAGAAGGTAGGGCATAGTGACTCAAAACAGTAAGGAACAATGATTCTCAACAGAACCTAAAAAGCTTCCGTACAGGGTAGTAATTTGAGTAAATAATGATATAAGCTAGTTTTCCATTTCCTTACTCCTTCTATTGAATATTATAAATGAGCACAGTCATTAGTAAAGCTGTTCATAGCATTATAGTGTGATCTATGCGGTTTCTCATAGAGCATTCTGGTACAGAAAGGCTGACACTTGAAGAGTGGGTCCGCCCATCTGTCCCAGAACGAGCCTACTGTAGACTGGACAGTTTGGGGTTTCCATCTATCTAAAGTTGCATAATGTGTGGAATCCCTCAAGAGGGCATTATAGGGCCTGTAGATGACTTCTACTGGCCCTATTCTACTGGCCCCTGCAGGCAATTCTTTACACTGTTTTTTTTTGTTGAAAACTTTTATTTATTATTTTTCACTCAAAGATATGTTAACCAGGGAATGTCCCAAAATGTCCTTGTGTAGAACAGAGATACAGTTTCACAAGCACAAAAGCACAGGGGCTAAATATCATTCCTTATTTAGATATTCTATCTCTAAAAATCAGCGAGCAGGCCAAAAGCCTTGCACAACAACTTCTCATTCTGCAATAGGTCTTTCTGAACGTTGTTTACAATTCCGCCTTCTAAAATCAGCCTCGTTAGCTGTGATAGGGCCATCCACCCATCATGAGAGCCCACAAGTTCTTAATGGGGATGATGGAAAGACACAACAGTGACTGTGTACTGTAGAGGCAGAGGCCCAGATAGAAATTCCATGCTTAAAAAGTGTTTCTTTGTCACCCATTTTCAGTGTCGGCATGAAAACAGGAGCACTGAGAGTGCTCCTCAGTGTGAGGGAGACGGCAGGGGGTTGATGTCTCAATAGAGACGTTTAGTGACAGGAACATGAGCGGAAACCCACCTGGGCATGGCGCTGTGGGGAAACAAATGTTCCCAGTGCTTCTCCAATACAGGCTTATGTCCTCCACAAACACAAAAACAGTACCTAACATTTTCTCCTATGAAAATTATGTATATATTCTTCCAGACTTTCAAACTTAATAAACTCTCCCTAAAGCATCTAAAATCTCAAACCTAACAACACATTTTGTCTGCATAGTCTGTATGGTCCATGGCGATTATCCCGTTGAAATTCTCTCCACTTTATTGTAATTTCCTATTCATGCCTTTGATGCAGGACACAGTTAAATATTCTGTTTGTGAACAGTCCATACCTTTGGTCTGTCAAGAGCTTGGCAGGTTTGAAATCTGACAAGCCAAGTTATAGTCCCCTCCCTCTGGAAAGAGCCAGAAGCAGGGTTAGGTTTGTGCTATTCAGAGAGACACATTACAGTCTCCGGGTCATGGCGCTATGGCGGTTGTGTACCAACCGATAGGAATAGGCTGAGGTTCCTTTGTATATTTATAGTTTTATTTACTAGGCAAGATATTCGAGAAAATGAACCAGTGTCTCATAAAAGGCTTGGGAAGCAGTTGGCAAATGCAGCGCTGTGCTCACGTAGGTGTGTAGATGTTCTCATCAAAGGTTTTCTGAAGTTGACTTGAGCTTATGTTTATGTATGTGTAAACTAAATATACAACATGTACTGTATGCCACAGTAGAAGTGTTTATCCTATTCAACTAAACATGTCTTTGTTCCACGCAATAAATATTCATGATTGGCTTTGCCGTGTGCCATCAAGTTGCACGTATGGACTAGAATACACAGGGTCATAACGTCTGGAAAAGGTCACCACTTCCCAAAAGCTGCCATGCTGGATTAGAAGCGGTTTTGAAAAAGCCATTCTCTATGACCTTAGAATTACCTTAACAAAAATCTTAAAGGCATAGATGTTGTGATAGCTAAATATTTTTAGAAGCATTATTTGAAACTTTGTCCTATAAATACAAGTATCCATTGCTATTTATGGCATATGGACTAAGGTAAAATTAATCAGCTTACTCATCCTTCTTCCAACCTTTTCCTTAGCAGGTTTGTATTTTTATGGGGTGTCTAGGTACAAACAACATTGTCTAATAGAGAGGATTAGTTAGTAGTAAGCACCCCCGGAGCCCACGTGTAAAATGTACACCGTTTGGTTTCAAAGTGATCCCTTACTGTACCAATTACTTGTTGCCAAAATTCCCTAATTCCCCGAGGAACGTGGGGTCCCTGAATTGTATCCGCTGTATCGCGATAACCGTGAAATCATGGTTATTTCTTTCACAATCAACCGTGCCATCAAATTCAAACAAGAACAATAATTCCCAGGTAGTCCTACACAGAAGCCTAAACTATGGTTTAAACCTTTGAGCTCTAAAACCAGCATAGTAGCACTCTTCACATTTTAATAGAATACCCCTTAAATGTAGCCTAAAGCAAAGGGCAACATAGGATAATATAGCCTGATTTGCGCCATTCGCTACACTACGATGGAGTAAGAAAATGGCTGTTGCAGATTTTTAAGTTAAACGACAGTACAGTACAGTAAGTAAGGGGGCAGTATCTAGTGGTTATGTTGGAAGATGCCTAACCCCTACCTGCTCCTTAATACTTGTAACTGGACTCACCTTAAGTCGCTTTGGATAAACACATCTGCTAAATTACTAAATTGTAGGCCTAATCACAGCTAGTGGCCATAGCTTAAGTTGCATATAAATTTAGTTGAATTGGCTACATAATAGGCAGTGATTGAGACTGCAGCTTCCAAACTATTTCTAGCAATTTCATCACTTTTCATGAAGCAGTTACAATATTTTTATACAGAAAAATGGTTCTTTTAGTTCATCAAAGCAAGGACGAAAGTGGCCACTGGCAGTGTACACGCAGACAGCATCCTTCGTGCGAGGCGCACACAGGGCCAATAAGAGGTCATTGCCGTAGCCAGAATACAAAACATAGACCCCAGGTAATTGAATGCAATGTGGATTTTCTGTTGGTGAATAGATTTCAGTTTGTCGCACGTCGTTGTACGTCACGAGTTCCTATCCTAATGAACGCTGTTCTCGCGTTTTATGTAACATAATTGTGGACTGTCGTAGGGCGAGATTTCAGTTTGTCGCACGTCGTAGTACGTCACGAGTTCCTATCCTAAAAAACGGCGAACGCTGTTCTCGCGTTTTATGCATGGTTTTATGTAACATATTGTGGACTGTAGTAGGGTGAGTTGCTTGACCAGGGGGCTGAACACAATGGGTGTGCATACGCGTTTACAGAAGCATCGCAGAAGACATCCCAGCTGACCACTTCATTGGAAGCATGACTGTAGCACCTTGGAATCTTGACTTTGGCCAAATTGACTTGACTTCCCAAGTTTGCCAGGCTACTTTGATGCTCTCCGGCAATTCAATTCAATTCAATAATCTGTATTGTCCCTGAAGGGCCATTCTGGTGCAGCATGAAAAACAACAACCTACTGTAGCCTAAATACGATATCAACAAACATATTATAAACAAACAACTAATAGCAGAATCATTCATTTGGGATTATCCCACTCACGTTTCTTCAGCCATAGTTTCTGCAGCATTACTTTGTAATGGGTTGTAAAGGGGGTGAGAAAATGAATGGGATCCTTTTGGTGTTGGTGTATCGGTGTCGGTAACCTAGATAGTCAGATGCGCAATGCCAAATCAAGCCCTCTTGAGCTTCAACCCGATCCTCGTTTAGCCACAGCTGTGAAAACTGACGAAAGTCTCGTCAAATACTGAGGTGATGATATTTTGAATCGACGCGAAAGTTTTGAAATTTAATCTGAACGTTCCTTCACCTTGCGAGGAAGCTGGATTCGCGAGATCACGATCTCGTAACAAACCATCTGGCGCGTCAGGTTAGCGGCAGCCTGCATCTAAGCCTAGCAACCAAGAGCAGAGGTTCATGCTCCGAACAGCAGTGGGCCTTTGTAGTAATGGGTTGCTATGTTACCGCCCAGTGGCTCCACCCAGTGCCCTGTCAGAAAACTACCGCCAGTTTGAACCTTAAGGGGCCTGACCACTTGCTTCTGAATGTTAATTCCTGATTATGTCGCATTCAAAATACAGCACTGCTACAAAACACGGAGATATGAATGGAATGGTGTCTGAGGAGTGGTGCGGTCAAATGAAGCCTGATGCTGCCCACCTATTCCAGAAACCGCACAGATAACAAGGCTGGCAAACCAGAACACTGACATTTCTGTCAGGATTTTGTGTGTTTTGAAATGTACCTGAGCTGAACAAACCTCTAACCAATGTCAAAGCAGTTCTCGAGGTAAAGTATTGTCTGTGTGGGTCACTAATATTTTTAGCAATAAATATACAATTCTAGTTCTACTTACTTTCCTAAATATGTGCAAGTCATCGTGAAAAATGGTATGTGCTTGGGTGAACTACTATTGTATGGACATGGTGTTAAATCCGTGCTAAACAAGCTAGTCTTTCTTCTTTCCTACAGTCCAAATGAAAAAGAGGAAATACAAAGGGTTAGTGGACTGCCTAATCTCTTTTAATTCTCCGCCCAAACCCAATTTTCATCAGAAATCCAGTCTGCAGCTGCTGCCCATTCCATGGAGAGTGTAGCCGCGGTACACACTTCAGGGTTTTCCTTGAAACTTGCCTTTGTGTAGGAATTACACGAAGACACAGATTATTAATTCCTGACCGGTCTGACAGCTCTTCTAATTTACTTATTTATTGTGTATTTGATCTAATTTAACTTAATGATTTATTTCTTAAATGTGTGCATGTAAGAAGGGGTGAGCAGAAGGTTTGAAGTTCACCGTGATTGACTTGAAACACTTACAGCACGGGGTCAATCTATACAGTTGTCGGTGACGCGCCCCAAATAGCGACAAAAGCCGTGGTCGTAGTTTCATAGTGTGCGCTTAACACTCCCCCCGGTGTCTCAAGTGTGGCACACAGTAAATTAGCAGGAAGGCAATCAGATCAAAACTGACTCCGGATTTAAGCAAGTCCCAACAGGAGGCGTTGCTGTGTACAATTTGACCTATGAACCCCGTGATAATATTCTGAAATCCCCGTATTAGAGGCCTTGACGGGTTGTTGAATCAGCACAGCCACCCCCCAACCCTAAAGCCCCCCCCACACACACACACACAGCCCCCACGCGGGCTCTTCAACTAATGAAATCACCCGCTCTTTTATTGATTTGCAACAAGTTCTTTGTAAGTGTCTGCAAAGTAAAGGTAATTTGATTTGAGGTAAACACTATGCATACTTGGTCCTAAGGTGCTCCCACTTTCATCCCCATAAGATTTTTGTTTAGCGTGTGCGACTAAAACGGCAGCGAATCGAATTAATAAGAGGACTGAAAATGGAAGCCACATTTGCTAACATTTTACGGTATTTGTCAATAAATTCAATTTGCAGAGTGCCTACAATCCAGCATAAATTGGACTGCTAATGCTCTGAATTGGATTTTGCGCAACTTTTATCGACATGAGTGGAATACCTTTCTTGAATGAAAGGATAGTATATTACACAATGCTAACCTTAGTGATAGTAATGGAGAGGGGTGTTTATTTCATGGTTGTTTGTATTTTCTTGTATATCATATTCTGTTCATGTACAAAAAGTATATATATTTACACACACAGTATATATACATGGATACATACAATACAGTATACTGTATATACAGTACTGTACTGTATAAACATTATTTATTTGTATGCAGACAAACATTGCTTGTTTCACCTTGTGTGATGATGATAACGTTTTTTCATTTAATGTTTTTCAGTATTGAATTACAGTCACAGGAAGTTTTTATAATTGACACCATATTAAATATGTACTTCCATCAGAGCCTTGTTCATAAATACACAATGCCTAAACCACCAGCACAACAAACAGTTCCCTTGAAACATATAGTATGTATCGTGCGAATATATGTCTGTGTTTAAAAACCTGCTTTACCGTGAAGGCGTCAGCTGAAAACCTTGCGCAAGGCACTGGGGACATGCAGAACATCACCGAAGACGTTTGGATTAGTATTTCATGCTGGTACATTCACAAGGACCATCATAATAAATCACCCCCTGAAGGTACAGCCCTGCCAATTACAACCCCCCCCCCCCCACACACACACACACACACACACACACATGAAACACTGGTGTGATGTTATCATCAATGCCAGCGCATACATTCTCTTCTCCAGAGTCCCACTACGGTCTGAAACAAACGTGACACATAGACATGGCAGCGTGTCACCTGGCAGCTGTCTTCATGAACAGCCCCTGGTCTCTTCTGCGATGCGTTCCGGGGGAGCGTTCCCTCTTTCCACACAGCGCTCTACTTTGTCATCAAAATGACAGTACGTGAGGTCGGGTAGGAAAGGAAACCAGGTTAGTGTGGGGCGCGGGAGGTATGCTGCCTTCACGTGCCAGTCGGAAGATCCTACTTCCCACTTGTAAAGTCGGAATTACTAGAAGCCTGTGTCATGTTCAAGAGCGTGGTTGTCGGAGAGAAATGACACAAGCTTCATTCTCACCTGCTTCCATGTTGAAAGGTTAAAGGTCACCCCAACTCGGGAACGTGGGTAAAATGATCTCTGAATATCCTACCCAAATTACGACTCAAGTGTATTTACCATAATTTCAATAGCACACGAATGCAGCATTAGTTGTGGCCCCTCTGAAGGGAAGGCTGCCTGAACTTGGAGAAAGGAAAGCCTGTGTTTGGCATTGGGGACAAAAAATAGAAACACTTAATAACCTACGTCAAACAACGTTTTGTGTAATCAGAAGTTTACCTGGCCATCTGTGAACATTTATATGTATGTATTTACTAGGGATGTAACAACGCATTATTTCATGATTCAACAGGAATTTTGATTCCGATTTGGGATTCAGTCTTTGATTGTTTATGCACTATAATATGCCTTTGTCTCACTTTGCCCCGCCCTTCTGATGTGTGGGCAGCTCAGCCCTGCCTCTCACTGATTGGCTCAGGTACGCACATGACATTGCTTGTCCAATAGGAAGGCCACAATTGAGACGCACATATATATATATATATATATATGTGTATGTATAATATATATATATATATAGATACAGACATATATACACACACACACACACACGTATGATATCTATATCATGCAGAAATTGAACTATGAAATTGAACATTGGATTCCCAATGTGCACAATATCACCGCATGCAGAGCTAGTTAGGTGGTTGTTTCTCTGCACTGCTCCTCGACCTGTTAGTGTGAGCAGCCCCTGGAGTTGCTGCTCCTGGCCTCCTGGGGGACCCGGCCAGATTGTCAGGTGAATGGATATCTAGGATGTGCAAGGTGTATTCATAATTGCCCCCCTCATGAGCTCATCGCCGGCCTTATTTCTGGCGCTAAACCCTATTAGCCCATGCATATGTTAGCGTCCTTTGCCTTCATTGCCCAAGCTGCTACTAATTAGCTTGGCTCGCCCTAGCCATTACCGGCGATGTTATTATGGCTGTCTCCATAGGATAAGGCCCTCGTTAGCTTAGTTGTTTACCCTAGCATTAATACCAACGTTGTTATGTTTCCAAAAGGTTAGTTGGTTTGGTCATTTTTTTAAATTAGTTTGAGCACTGTGCCATTTTAAAAGCTGCAATATAGCACTCTGTGATCTTATTATTGCAGGCTGGAAAGTGGAAAGGAATTTACATTTTCAAGTAAATAACTTTAAAAGCTACTAAACAAGTTTTCAAAATATAGTGAAAATAATATATTATATGTATAAAAATATCAATAACAAGCCATATACAGCATACAGTATACTGAATTTATATAAAATATAAATAACCATCTTTCATGAGAGAGAAAACAAAGTGAGTGAATTGGTACAGGAGAGCGGGAACTTGACAAATGGTGCTACACATCTGTCCCTATGTGGAACGCAGCCTGTTAACCTGTTTGGCCAAACCACAATTGCACGGGGCTGTGTTAGGGTCTACTGGGATGCTGCCTCCCCCCCCCCCCCCATTGTCATGCTGTGCGGTGCGATGCTGACATTCTGAAACATTCTGCTCATTGATCATTTGCTGGAAGAGGGACATTGCTCCAGTTTCATCA
The DNA here is from genome assembly GCA_027575585.1 of Percopsis omiscomaycus. NCBI lineage: Eukaryota > Metazoa > Chordata > Actinopteri > Percopsiformes > Percopsidae > Percopsis > Percopsis omiscomaycus. Next base: position 6,774 of record JAODLI010031152.1, on the reverse strand, counting down.
TGGTTGCCAGAACCGCGTTCACTGTCTGACCTCTCCCAGGTCATTATACTGTACAATAAACTGGGACTTTTTTTTTTTAAGGCTTGACTAAGCCTCAAGGGAATCCATTTTGAATGCTGGCAAGATTCCAGCTCTGCCCAGTTTAGCCATGTGTGGATTGGTACATTATATTGCATAAACCTATAATTGCGTCCATCTGTCAGGAAATTAATTATTCATTGCATATAAATTACATACAGCATTTTTATTTATGGTGTATCTTTGATGCAAAATGATTTCATTATACTGTATGTTATACAGTTTGATATGCTGTTTTTTTAATGGCACAGTGGTTCATTAGGAATCATAGCTGCATGTCTCCTTCAAAATGATGCAACTTTACTCTTCTGCCTGGCACATATTGGCACACATGTACGATGGCGTATCCCTATTCTTTATTTACTGTATACACCCTAGTTATGGTCTTGTATTATCTTTATTTTGTAGCTTATCCTATATTTTCATTCCTCATCTTCTGGTTGCAAATTCTCTGCTGGTGTGATAATTTTACATCCCTAAAGTCAGGATTATTCAAGTCCAATCTGATCATAATTAATCTAATCTATTTGGAAATTAAATTTTGGGAAGATGGTTCGAAGGTCTTGGAACCTGTGTCAAATGACTGTAGACTGTGAAGATACGATTGATCGGAATGAAAACATTTCAGTAATAACAAACTGCCTCGGAGAATCCCTCAACCAAGAGTTTGTCACAGCTAAAATTCTTATTATATATTCTGAAAATAACAAATGCCTAGATAGTCAGACCTGCCACTGCGGTACTTTATGATGTAGCCAGTCCTCATACATTACAGATCCTTAAAAAGAGGACAGATTATGAAATAGGTTCATCATCCAATATGACTCTTGGATGGGTGATGTTTTGCCTTACCACTTTATGTTTACATTATTCTTTCAATATTAAAATATGTGCAGTAGCATGTAACATATATTGGCTCCATATAATTAATAATGCAATTACAGCCATGAAAAAAATTAAGAGACCACTGCATATTTATATAAATATAAATATCAAAAATATTACAAAAAATACTAAATTATTTAAAAATATATAAATATATCAAATATATATGAAATTGTATATATATAAAATATTTTTTTTATATGTACAATGGTCTCTTTATTTGTATGTAAATTAGATGTATGTAAATTAGACAGAGTTTCAAACATGACATTTTACTTCACCACACATTTAAAATTTGAAAGAACTTTATCCAAGGCTCAGCTATTGACTCTTCTCTATACCTGAAACATTTAACAGCCCTGGTAGATCTTCCATCAATATAAACATCAAACTCGGCCCAAGCATGAATTGCAACATCTGCTCTCAGCTAACTGAGTAAGATAGGTTTCATTGCCTGTAGGCATGGACAGCTCACAGGTAGATGCCCTCAAGCATAGCTGTTATTGACAGATGCCATTTTGGATAGAATTCTCTTAACAAGCTAGACTGAGAGCATATAACAGAATTGAACTCTTGTTAAACCCTTGACTCCACAGTGTCTTTACCTCAGTATTAGGCCCTACCCACTAAACATTTACCAAATGTTTAGTGGGTAGGGTTAGTAACAACCCCTTGAATTACATTTAGCTACATGTTTCAAATATTAACCCAAAAGGGAAATAAAGTCTTAAAAAATTAAACACAAAAAAAATTTGATTCTGCAAACCGGAGTAACTTGAGAATACATACTAGCAGTAAAGAGAGCGATCAGCTTTGTAGACACATAGGAACTATGTATTTGAGAAACAATGGAAGTGAAGACATGTACCATCAATACACACACACACACACACACACACACACACACACACTATAGAAGCAATATCACTCCGAATGCAATGTTCAGTATGGGAGAGATGCATCTAACTACACCAGCAATTCAAAGTAAAGAAAACAAACACAACAAATAGTTGGGCTTCTCTGCGGCAATAACATGCACAATTTTAAAACTTCACTGGTGTGAAAATATTCAGTAATACGGAATATGTTACACTAATGTGAGCAACATTGGCAGTCCTAAGCGTGGGAAACACAAAACCAATGCCAAGGGCAAACATTACCGTACCCGCAAGTGTAAACCTGGGAAGCAATGACTTGTAGGATCAGCGTGTACTTATACAATTACATTTTGTTTTCGTAGATTATGTTTTTGTATCTACCAATGATATGCTAGTGGGCATGTACTCTATGTATAGCCAACACCTATCAACCTGTAAATCATTCTTCTCACGTGCTTCTTCTTATTCATCTCATAATATCTCTGATTTCGCCAGGGAGGATTTCCACCACCGAGTTCTGAGAAGGCAAGCGAAGCGAAGCTTTTATTTGTGAGAGCGTCTCAAGATAGGCATCAGTTGTTGGATACAGGGCTGTGCGCCTGTTTTGTCAAATGAATGCGTTCCGACCAGCATTATGCTTTGCTTCGCTCCTAACAAAGAGGGCTGATGTGATTTAATTTAACAAATACTCAGCCTTACCATGAGGTACGGGGTTCATATTGGGATTATAGCCAGTTCTCGTCTGTAACCTTTCCTCTAGTGTTTCCTTACTCATTGTGGCATAATCACACAAATCACTTTGTGAAATTGTACACTTTTTGGTCAATCCATACATAGACTACATAATATAGAAAAAACAATGCATTCACCCTATTTTTGAATGCAGAAGTAAAGCGTTTAATTTGCACAGACCTACAGGCTTTTATGTGTATTATTATTATTATATTATTTAAAATTAAATACAATCCACGAAAACAGCAAGTCTGTCCCACATATGTCAAAAATGAATGAGTGAGAGGAAGAAATATTTTTACGCCATTAACAGTTTTATCATCTTTTTCCCAGCATTACAACCTGCTGTTCAAATACAAGATGGATCACTCGCCTAGCACCGGGCCTTTAAAGTTAATACAGTATATAAACCTGCAATCTCAGAAAATGATTGAAACTATTTGTTGCATCCAGTAGGCCTAAATAGCTAGGCAACAGTCGGGTCTGTGCTTTAGGCCATTCAGAGTAGCAGGAGGTTAAGTTGTGCAATTACAATCACTGGCAGTCACCGAGCACGCCCAGATATAGAACGCGAACAGCACATCAATATTTTGATGATTAGGTTCCTACAGTATGAATGTATTTTTAACAAGCATTTACCGTACGTTGTATCTTCAGCAAAACCAAACACCTTGCTCACTACATGGCATTGATCCAGGCTTCTATATAATAAACTGGAGGTACGGGTATATAAAACGCCATGCTGCTCGTGCAACAATGGCACGTTGATTTCTCAACGCAACAGTGTACAGAAGATGCCGCGATGTTTATGTTTGTGTGGTTGGAGGAGAAGACTGCCACAGCATTTGTTGACGCCTCACAAGGACTATTGCTAGGGGAACAATTTCCCCAAAAGGCCTCTTGCTGTTTTCCCATAAGGAGAATAATGGATGCAAGAGAAACGCCAAGAATATTTCAGTGCGGCACATAGCTCTGTGGCTTACATGCAGCCAGCCAGTTAGTCTGCTTGCGGTAGCTAGGACAGGTGGCATATCCCCCCCCTCCCCAAAGTTTGACTGCCACATCAGTGCAGTGAAGCACAAAGTGTAATCCTTTCCTGAGAAGGCCAGGGTTCCCTGCCATACTGCTGGGACTCCAGCCACCCGAAGGAATTAATCCCAAAAGGCCTTTAAATTGAGGGGAATGGAGGCTCGGGCATTTTCAATTTCTCCCCTTATCTAAGGACGGACTACAAAGCATAGCTAGCAAGTGTATGTCTATTAAAATTACTTTTTTTTTTTGGCCAGACCTTATTTTCCCATACCTTTTCCAATTACATTGACAGGATCCTGTCAGAAATCTCTAATTCCTTTGTCATAAAGTAATTGATGTTCTGAAGCAGAATATTCGTGTCCCCTGGATTCCCCTGGCTGAGGTTGTATCAACCTCATTCTATTATCTATTATCATAATGCTATTTCATGTATTAAAACCTTCGGTTTTGGGCAGGGTATTTCTATATGTAGTTACATAAATCGGACCCTTTTCTCATAATTATGACTTAACTATCTTGTTATTATAGAGAAAAGATCTCGTCATTTTGAGAAAGGATCTCGCAATTACAGATGGTCCGCTTTGCCGTGCCACAAAAACTTCTTCACGTGTAGTTGCGAATATTGAACGCTAGAGGCCCCCGTGTATTAATTCCCCCATTCCCCATTTTGCTGGTTTGATTTAGAATGAGGCATATAAGCCATGGCCAATGTAGGTTTCTGATTATTTAACGCTGGCTTACAGTATAGGCCTATGGATGGTGGATGGTTTGGAAGTGCTGGGACCGCTGCATTCTAGGCTGCCTTGGGCTGGTGGACCATGGAGCTTTTAATATCTTAGAAATCCCTGTATCTCTGTCTCTGACCCTTTATCTCTTGCATCGATCCTATGGGCTGCATCGGTGTGTCAAGCATGCAACCTACTGTAGGCCTATTGTAAAAAATGCATTTTATTGTAAATATATATATTACAGCTTCAACTACAAGATAAAAGCATTAGGCTTTAGCATTATAGCTTAATTACTGTTTTCTTCAAGTGTTACCTTGGTTTATTTGTAATTTAAGTTTATTCAAGGTTATTTTAGTTGTAATGCTATACATGAATGCCCTCTTGTTCAAACATTCAACTAACGGCAGGATAGTCTAATGGTCTAGGTGTCGGACTCCCAGCCAGAACGTTGTGGGTTCAAGTCCCAGATTTTTGCCTACACCTGTAAGCATACTTGAGCCTTGAGAAAAAAAATGCCTAACCCCTAGCAGCACGTAATTGTTGGTCGCTTTGTGTCCTAATTGTAAGGAAACGTAACAGCTTCATTATATTATTTTATGACGTCATGTGGAAAGGGGCACTCGGCGAAGGAGGGCATGGAGGCAGGAGCTCAGGCCCTCGGGAAACACTGCTTCCCCTGTGCTGCACTGGTCATTGCCTCAGTATAACAAAGCGCTAGTGGCGCCATATGGAGAGCTTTGTGTGGCTTCAGCAAACTTCAGAGTGCGTTCCGAGAACACAATTAAACTCCATTCTACTTCTTTATGGAGCAATCCAATGTTTACAATATGACACTACTATAACTGCGGATAAAAAAAAAAGGTTAGAAAAACTTCTAGAGAAAAAACTGAATTGCATAACACACTAGTTTTACAATGTTTACAATCCTTTAAGCTCCGGCGCATGGAACACTTACAGGACACAAAGTAAAATATGCTAATTTAAACGGAAAAGCACAAACTATGTACTTAGAATCCTAATTTGCTGAAAAATATATGTATATGCTCAAAAGAACCAATCCTTAACATGGTGTCACTTGTCACTTTCCCCCGCCCTAACGGCATCAACAAGATTGACATACTGTAGGAGAGTCAGGCTCTGTGTCTTGAATTCGCATTCTTCCGTCCTTACACTCGCTATTTTGAGTGCATAAGCATGTTCACACTGACAAGTATGGCAACATACTGTGCACTATGGGCACACAGGTGGTGTACTCATAACGGTCAAAAACTTGAGTGTGAAACGCTGCAGACTTCTCAACCATAATGGCTGCCATCTTGGTTATGTGGCAGAAGGAGAGGGACCAGCAACCATCTTTAAATTAGTAAATCAACACACCAACATCCCCCAGAAGGGGGAGGACACGTTGTCGGTGCCGGTGGCGACGTGATTTCACGCCGTGTGAAACGGGGGAATAACACACAAGCGAGTAAAATTCACGTTCATTTTCAAGAAGAAGTTAGTAAAAAAAAAGCCGGCAGATATTTTGGAGGGTGATGCGGCAATCACAGTAAAATGTTGCATTCGTCCATTTCCGGTAAGTGCACAACTTGCGTACTTGATTTGAGAAGCTTACTACTCTCTATCTAAATTCACGCACTATGCAAGTAAGTACAGTGTGTACACAGTGTAATACATCAAAGTGTACTGACAGAAGTATCCGGAGTGAGCCACAGCTAGGGAGATGTCAATCAAGCGGGAATTGAACAGAAAGAAAGAATTTAATTTGCCATGTTAGTCTAGAAATCAATGTTTATTCATTATTCATTATTGGTCTATTTCTTTTGGTGGGTCACTTACAATACACTGTAATAAATTAGGTTTACTATTTCAATTTTCCCTTTAAAGATTTAAAGTTGTATTCTTAGCCTCACCAACAACTTTATTGCATTTAGGCAAAGATTACAGCACCAATCTCTCTGGAAAGTCATTGTACTGTATGTTTTGAGATGACAAAATTACGAATGCGCCACAGGGTGGAATTCAATATTTTTGTCATGGGTATGCGTCTGATTTCTTTCCACACCATGCAGAGAAAAACAGTTCAACATTTTTATGTAAAAACTGTGCCATTTTGATTCTGTTGGGAAAGAATTAGGTAATTTTCTGAATATTATTCCAAAGTACAGCAATTCTTACACACTCTTCCCTCATCTTTCAATTTGTGCCAGCAGAACACAGTGCTGCCCTGTCAACATTCCACTATGCAGGCAAAGAGCTCTTCACTCTGCTCTGGACACTAAATACACACTACACATGACATCCAGTCATTTATTGGATATATATATATACTGTATATACACAGTATATATGTAGGCCCTACAGTATACAGGTGCTGGTCATATAATTAGAATATCATCAAAAAGTTGAGTTATTTCAGTAATTCCATTCAAAAAGTGAAA
>JAODLI010031141.1:0-19656 GCA_027575585.1 Percopsis omiscomaycus | reverse complement strand
GCCTGCGTTCCTCAGGCCTGGTGAGGCTTATTCAGGCCTGGCCGTTTCCTCCCCTCTTGTATGACAATTAGCCATGAGGCGCTGCTGCTGATGGCAGCACTGTTTGGCAGCAGAAGGGGGGGGGGGGGGGCAGGCCTTTTTATTGCCAACGAATTAGTGTTGTTTTCTACTCCCACGCCCACCGGCCCTCATCCCTCCCTCCCCCACTAAATAGTCTCCCCTCCCACAGTGCACCTGTGCAGAGCACGGAGGCTGTGGGAGGGGAGGAGAGGCGGTAGCTATCGCTCATTGCAGCTGTGAAGCCCCAGATAAAGAGGGATGGCTGGGATGTTCCTGTCTTCTGTAAGAAGGGTTATCCACAAGGCTATTATGTCCTCCATATGAAAACTACAGTGGGAAGGACATGGACATACAGAACCATGTGACCGTTACCACGGTAACAGAGCCCGGATAAATGCTGTAGTAAGTTGCCCAGCTGAAACTCAATCAGACAAACGTGTTAGATGAAAGGTTTAGTGTTTTTTAAGTACTTTTTGGTGAAACTCAAATTATAATTTGTAATTGGTAAGTTTCCAGTTAGCTCGAATACCGTTCAAAGTGGAGATTTTTAAATATAATGTGAAATGAAGGGATTGGCGTAATTGATTTTACATTGCATGACAGACTTTATTGAATAACTGACTGTATTCAACTATATTAGTTGGTGTGTCTGCCTCTCTGTATCTTTGAACTGTAGGCCTACTGTATGTAACTGTAGGCCTACTGTATGTAACTGTAGGTCCAGTTTGTTTCTGTTTTACTTTTAGCTAGTTTTCCTTTCAAGCAAGTTCACTGATTCTGTTCAGAGATGTTCATAGGTAGCTATTTTAATTCTCTGGCCCAGTAAACAGTCTCAGATACCCCCTGTAGATCAATAGGCTGGTGCTATCTGTATGGATTATTGATGACTATCAGCTTCATGATGTTACACTGCATTTCGTCATCTGATGAATTTATTAATCAGTGTAAATAATGTCTGTGTTGTATGGCTGGGAGTGTCATCATCTCTGAACCTCTTTGTGGGTGCGTTTCACCCATGATTGCTGGCTTGCTGGCATCTCCAAAGGGCTGCCTTCATGGTAACTGGGCTCACTAATTAGTGAGAGTTTTGAGTGGGTTCATGGACACCTCAGTGTCACAGCTCTCCCTGAAGTCTCTAATTAACGAACACAAGCTCAAACACATGATTAATTACAGCCGATGACGCACACTTACCTGAGTGAAAAGGGTGGACATTTGCTCCCCATGAACTGTTAGTGATATTTAATTTTATTGTAATCTACGACATTTCCCCTGTTTTGTGTCTGTCGGTTTTCAGTCGAGTGAAACCAAAATGTGACACCGCAATCTGTTCATTTTGTCCTGTTGGCAAACACAACGTCCTTGGTATGCTTTTTAAATTTCGCTGTATGTTGTTTTGGGATTTCACTTCAGGACATAGAACTTCTCTCAGAGGAGATTACAATTTACTTGGTATCACACCAATAATTAGTGTCACCTGAATGAGGCTCATTAGTTTTGTTTTAAAAAGGACCATTTGTATGTGAGAGAGCTCCCGAAATAATCTGCTGTGCTAGTAGTGTGAAACCAGCCTTTAGAGATGCCTCAGATGCTGTTTTCACCAAGTCCAACACACAGGGGATTTTAGCAGCGGTTGGATCCTACACAAAATAAGTGTGAGACAGCCATAGGGTAGGTGCAACTTAAACAAGAAACAAAGATAAATAGATATATGACAGTCAAGCTTGGGAATTTAGCTTGGGAAGTCTTCTGTCCACAAGATTTGACCGGATACCAAACACATCAACACATCAATCTCCTTATTGGAGGACAGAGACGTAAAGCTTTGTTTTTTAATTATTGTCTCGTATTAGCACTGATTCAAATGCTAATCGGTGTTTCCAAACATCAATGACAGTGCCTGCAATAGTTTTGCTAATAATGTGTAGTGGTATTCTTCCTGTTACTGTCATAAACTTTCCCTCACAGTAAATTGTTTTACTGTCAAACACTTAGTGTTGCTATACACAACCTTCATGAGTCAACAAAAAGGTTGCCATGACCCTTACAGAGGTGATTAATCCACTGTGTTGTTACAATAAAGGATTAACCACCTTCAAAGATGGTGTAGCAACATGGAACCTGGAATACATTAGTTAGTCCATAGTGCTAATTAACATCTTACAATGTTTTCACATTACATAACAATGGACATGAGAGGGAACAAAAGAACAAAGAGCTAAAAGAGGTAAAGGCTATCTAGAGCTGCATTTAAAAGGCAGAAGACAGAACCTCAATATTCGCAGTTACGTTATTTCAAGAGCCTTACTGTCAAAATATGCAAAATGCGATAATTACACATTTAAAATGCAACGGACACACACTCTAGCTAAGAGTAGGCAATTCCAACTTACGAAACCACTATTCCGTAGATAAGAACATTAATATCAACGTACTGAGAAGGGACTTTTTAGGTATATTGTTTGTTAGCCTATCCTTTTCTAAGTTTTCTTCACTTCCCACTTCATAATTTTTTTTTATATGGCCTAAAAAAACAGCACACAATATTAGACAAACAAACATTTCAGTTTGCCTTTTATGCTTTATAAACAAAAACTGCAAAGGGCAGTTATGATATAGCCTAAACAACAACGTATTATACAATGGCTTTCTATTGGTCTTACGTGTGCTGACTTCCGGGACTCCACCGCTGTATAACTATGGTAACACTATCAGGAAGACACTTGAGAAAGTTCAACTCAAAGTTCAACAGAAGTTCACACAGTCAACATATGTGGCAATACTGCGGTAGGAGATGTTTTTAAAGCTATTTTTTGGGAGTTTGAGACTTTAAAAATGAGAAGCATGTGTATTTACACATGATACATCCTTGTCGTGATACCATCTATTTTCTGTAAACTATTTAATTGTCATTACAACCTTCTTGTCCTCAGGCACAAGATTGTCCAAACATTATCCTGATTGGGAAGACGTTTTTTCCTGTGAACATTCCCAATATCATCCCTAGGCCAGAATGGCTTATCCCAGCTGGAGTGCCACAGGGAAGAATCCTTGGTCTATTTTGCAATGAGAGCTAATCCACAACATCTCATCAATCTGCTGCTATTTCTCAAAGCTTTGCGATACCCTTTGTCACCTTTGGTTCTTTAACTGCCTTTGAAGTGCTGTTGAAGTGTCAGTTTATGGTTGTATGGCAGAGATAAGATTCCAAGACTGGTGATAAATGTACCTGTCACACCACGGCTCCAGGGGAAACAAGAGGCAGTAAAATCCATCAAACCTATTATCACCTTAACACTTTCTGCATTACAGTGAAGCTCTCTAATACCCAAACATCTAGCTGTCAGGTAGCTAGTAACTAACTCTATAAATTTGAGGTGCTGATTCTAGCCAAATTGTACAGCATCATTATCTTGTGAAATAAACTATCAGTATGAGTGGTGGGGTCTGTCTTCAATTACGGCCAATCAAATCAGCTCCTCTCATTCTCTGCGTTCGCACTTTTCAAATATGGCATCTCTAATAAACCACCATGATACACATACATATATTTTGTTTTTTGATTAAAAAGGTTAAAGGACAGTAGTCATTAGTTCAATGATTCACAAAATAGATCACATAACATACACAAAAGCGGCGTGTGTGATCTTTGGATAGGTACGTGCTTAGCGCACCTTCGCCTATAAAGCCCCGGGGACTACCACACAACGCCTGCGTCTGCGCTATGACGAGGTGGGCCCTAGTTTCCCCGGTCAAGGCGCAAGCCTATGGTGCAAGTCGATCTAAGGTGTGGCCAATCTTTGACACACGCTCTACTGCGCCCCCACGCCCATTTCGGTGCAAGTCATGGCACGCCGGGAAGTTAGCAAATGCGCCCAGGCCAGAGGAAAAAACCACCTTGCGGCCAACGAAATTACGCCATTACGTCTGTGTTGGCGCTACCGCTGTTCTTGCACCGTTCGGAAAGTAGAGCCCTACAATTGCAACATCTTATATTGCTATCAGATGGCTACAGAGGTCATAGGTCATCGGGGCTCTTGAAAGTGACTTTACCTGTAAACGTGACGCAGTTTAACTCAAACACATGTTCAGTCTTGGTTGACTTACCTTTGGGAATGTCACAGACCAAAATATTAATAAATAAATCTTGGGATACTCCCTGGATCCTCCTACTTAACATGGGGTGCGAGAAGTTGGACGGATTTTTATGGACTTTGAAATGTAGTTTAGGGTATTCGGTAAAGTTTAGTTTAATTCAGTTGCATTGACTTTAATTTTGTTTAACTGCACAAATGACGATTCCTTCAAACAAAGAGTAAGATCTAATGAAGAAGAATACAGAAAAACAGCTGCACATCAACAAAAGAAATGTTGTCAAATAATCTTTGTCTTGTTACCACGAGCTCTACTGTAAGCCAGACAGCCAGACAGAAGAAAGATTAATGCGTGGGGAAAGAGAGGTGAGCAGAGGAATGTGTTAGGATCCGTTTATTCTAAATTTCCAGAGAGAGTTGCAACTGACAAGGCTGGAGCCAGAGCCAGATGGATGGTGCTTGGTGCAGCTGCGTGCTCTGTTCCCTGTCAGTGCTTGTTCTCGAGTGCAGGAATCACAGTAATGCTTGCCCTCTGTCGTAGGGAGTTAGCTTTGAAACAGATCAAATCGGAGAGTCTGACTGCTTTAAGCATTTAACTGACTCTCAGACGAAAAGGCATTTAGAACCAGTGAGCAGGTAGAGGAATTCCTCTATATATTATATTTTATATAGTATTCCTCTATCCCAACGGAATAATATATAACCCACCTATAAGTTCATTGTGTTTGTATTATTACTATATAAAACCAGTTCTATCCCCCAGCAACATTGGTGGGAAAACTCCATAAAGTTCTTGGATGTATGGTTTCTCCTGTTAAAAGCTCCGCGGGGTGATGCTTGAATCCCACAAACACACACTGGGACAGTCAGGAGTGCTTCTCTTCCTTCTCTCCTCACCCCATCATCTCCTCTCAGAGCAGAGCGGGGGGGGGGGGGGGGGGGGGGGGGGGTGAAGGCAGGGAGAGTGACCCTATGATGACAACTAGCCAAAGCTACATGCTGGGATAACTTTTGTACCCGCCCTGACGTCACCCCAGTGTAGTGAGTTATGCTTTGCCCACCGCATAGAGGTTTACCCACAAACACAGCCCATATGAGACAGTAAACTGGCTTCCAGGTTGGATAGACACTCCGCTACTTAAAACAGACACAAAAAAACACCCGCTTTTTTATAACAGGAATGTCAATAATGGTTGACGAGATTTTTTTCCAAACAATGTCATTTGTTTTACTCGTTACAAAACGTAGGGGACGAAGTGGCCCGAAACTGACATTTTTATGGGAACAGTTGCCGTATCTTGGCAACACCCTGAAAGACCTATACGCATTGATGGAACGCAATTGTGTTGGCAATGGAGAAGTGTTAACTGGCTAATCCCTTACAGCTAGCCAGACAGTGCCTGCTGGTTATTCACAACTCTCAACAAACTGACTAGTGTTTACATTTGAGACGTCCATAACATTGCCAAGTAAAAGATTATTTTTTTCTTTTTTCTTCAAACAAAGTTTCTGTTCCATCTCAGGGTTTGGAATCATTTTAGAAGGTCAGGTCAATGGAAACATTGTCAATATAACATGCTCAACTATATTCTTGCTCTTAAAGGCCAAATGTATTAATGTCCTTTTTGTTTAAAAGTTGTGCTGGACCGTACTATTACTGTGACAGGATAAAAAAGTCTTTCCATAAACCATGCTAAAAATCAACATTTAAGAAAATTATTTTTACGCTCAGTCTTCAACACACCAGTCAACTGTCTTTAATGTGCAAATGTTTTCTATGAAGATAATAATGGTCATAAATATTCTTTCTGATTTGTAAAAGTTATCCTGACTCCTATTAGCATTAGTATTCTAAATATTTTTGATGTCTTTCTGACTCCGATTATAATCGTTGTGATAGAATTTATTCCAATGACTATAACTGTCTCTAAAACTGATTGAATGAATCCAACCGGATGTTGATCCTTGATAAAACATGACCGTGTAGCTCTCATCCTTCCAGCTAATATTGGAACTACCACCTGCCAGTCTAATTTGTTTCACAGTCACAGCCTAGCAGCGTGAACCTCATGTTGACATTGTAATTTCATGCATACATGGCTGTTTGGTTAAGCTGGACCATGTCCATCTCTTTGTGGCCCCCATTTGCCTCTCTGTCTGCCTACCTGCCTACGTCCATCTACACAACATGGCCCAGCATGAACTGTCGTAGATTCCTTTCAATCCATCCCATCCCATTAGGATTAGTAAAAGACTGCTCTTAAAACCTTTCACAGCCACAGTCGTAAAAAGTTGTAATTTTTCCAAAGTACACGCACACACACACACATTAACTAAAGTCTAAGGTGTGTGTGTATGTGTTTGTCTAACATCATACCACAAATCAATAGCTTTTCCTTTACAAAATTTTATTTTTTGGGTCTTGGGTCGAATTCTTTTGCATAAAACTAAACTGTTCTTAGGGATTTAAATGTGCTTTGTAAATAAACTTGGCTTTATATAAGTCAAAGCTCGACATGTCACAACCACTGAAGAAGATTGACCCAGTCGTCTGCTAAAACCACACACCTGTCACTAATCCCCCACACCTGTCACAAATCCCTAATCAACCAATCACCAGGCAGCTCCACTAACCGTCCCATCACTTCCCTGCCTAGTCTTTAGCACACCACAGCGGTCAATGTGCTGCTGAGTAGAGTGTGTGGCATCGTGTTCAGTAAGTGGTTTTGTGCTGCATGGTGGCAGGTGTTTTGTTTCCTAGTTTTGTCTCTGGTTAGTTGTGTTTCTCTTTGTATCCTGAATAAATATCTATTAGGAACCCCCATTCTTGATTTCTGTTCTTTGCTGCTAGGTTCAGTCCTTGGAAAACCCAACACATCAATATATAATTCACACACTGGTTTGTGTTTTGTTTGTTGTAATATTACTATTTATGATAAAAAATAAAAATGACATGTTTGGATGCAGTTCCATAGATTTGTGTTAGTTTGTTTTATGGCAAATGGTTCTAAATCTGAGGTTTAGGATTCATTATGGAATCTTTATCTATTATATTGCATAAAATCTTTGTATTATGCAAAACATAAATTTTTGTATACTAAATGTGTCTCTTCCAGCCAAGTGCAATGACCTCAAAAGGAAAGAAATTATATCAAAGTTCAAATACACCTGCAACAGCGGCTGCCAGGGGGATGGAAGCCAAAAATGTTAAGAACCACTCCTGTGTAAACCTCCAGCTCAGCACATTTCCTCTCCAGAGCCAGGGAATATTGATGGGCACCAGAAAAGAGCTGTTTGTTTGCTTTATTTATTTATTTATTTTGGAAAGGAGTTGGCTCCATTTTGTTTTTTTGAATGAATTACAGCCTTTACTTATTTTCCAGGGAACCTGCTCATGTCCAAAGTAAATATAGTATGTGGGGAAAACAAAACAGGCTCAATAAACATGGCAAGTAATCGCTTGATGTAAGACTTTTACACTTTGCCTTCAGCAGCCGTGGGATAGATGTGAACAATATCCATAAATAATAGGAATGTTTAATTCCACTCTCCATCATTTGCCTGGTTCGGAGAGGTATAAATCAGCTGTGAGTTCATTAGGAGCTGGAATAGAGCTCAGCCACCAAGTTTGGAAAGATTAACCAACCCTGATGAAAACTCTCAGCCAATGGCAGACAGGTATTTTCAAAAGATCCGAATATGTGTTTGCAACACGTGTGCGTATGTGCAAGTATCCAAAACGCATAAACCGTGGGAAAGAATATGTGCATACACATTCACGCACATGCACACATTATATGTAAATGTTGGGAATAAACATGCAGACACTTGTACACACACACACACACCCAAACATATTACATACACACTGGGAATACACAAACATGCATAAGCACAGAGAGAAGCAATCATACATCTGCAGTGAAAACGCACACACACACGCACAAACACACACAGACTCGGTTTTGTCAATGTTTGTGTTGTGTGTAATCCAAAGCAATCCTGTTGGCCTTAAGCCCCTGCAAGATGAATGTAACTTGACTCAACACGTTTACCAACACAGGGCACACGGGATCTGTCACTGCCAGCGCTTCACACACACACACACAGACACACACACACACACACACACACACACTGTGTCACATCTCACAGCTAAAGATAGGCTATAGACATTGTTCAGGAGAGTGTGACACATATGTGATATATGGTCACAAAAAGAACACTAAAGTGTTGGGTTTGTATAATTAGATGGTCCTGAAAATAAGAGAACATCAGCAGGCCGGAGGTGAAATGTAATTATCTATACACTAACACCATTAATAAACAACCTACATACATCACTACATAGCCTATATACAATCTGGAAAAACAGAAATATGCAATATACAGTTTTAAGTCCCTGTTGCATTAGGCCTACTTACTTTTTATGATTTACCATCCTATTATTATAAATGACTAACTATTTTTTTATTATTATTATTAATAACAATTATAAATCCATGAGGTTCCATTATAGGCCTACATGGAAAAGTGAAAGAAATACAAGGCCTCAATATCTTATTGTTATTATTCTAAACACAAAATAAGCACAATACGCATCACAACAGAATAAATAATTGAGTTCATTTTTTTCCATCATAAACATTGTAAAATATGTCCGACCTGTTCTTCTGCTTCGTCACAGCACGCTTAATTTACTAGTACGAATGCTGAATCTTTGTAATATTTTACAGCATGATTTCCGGCCCTACATGACATATGCCCAACTCTAAACAGATGATAAATATCTCGGCGTCGCTTAAGGTTAAATTGAGTTTATTATTCAGGCCAATGCCCTGGTGCATTAAGTGATGCATAAATTACACATGCTAATTACCTCGGATGGCCCACCTCTTTAACGAATCCTTTTAATTAAAATCCAACATTGTGCTTTTCCACAGGAGTGACTATATTTCAAGACCTGCCGTGGTTCACCTTCATTTTGGAGTCAATGGCTCGTTTAAGTAGTCGAGGCAACAAGGACGCGCGTTTTAATCCATTTGAGTACAGAGCCCAGTTCACAGTTCAGACAGCGCGGACACGCGCTCAGGGAAATCTGGAAAGACTTTCGCTAGAAATGAACATTATCAGGATTAAAACCTTACAGTCAAAATGAACATTTTCGGCTTCGGACTAACGTTTAAATAGTTAAACGAGTTAAAATTGTTTTTATATTTGTCTAAAGAGAGAAAATACAACCTAAGAAAATATATATCATGGAATATTTGTATATATCCCAGTGCAGTTTGATAAAACAACACGTGCATCATATATTTAATAATTAAGTAGCCTAATTGAAACAGGCCTACGTTTATATGTCAGTATAAAGTATAAACACTATCACACACATACAGTATTAAATTGTTAAAGATGACATGTCAGCTAAAAATGTCACCTCAACACCCATCTTCTCAAAAGCGAAACACAAAACAGTTTATTGGAAACAATATTCAAAATCCGTTGAAATCAACACGTCGTGACATAAAGTTATAAAAGCCGTAGACCCGTAGACCTGCACAGTAGTACGTGAAAAAAGTAGGCTATGCCTAAACATACTGTAGTATTCTTAAAAAATAAAATTAAATAAAATGTGAATTCAGTAAAACTTCATAGTGAAATGACGATTCGTCCAAATAAATGTAGTGCGGTTAATAGTAAAAAATAAATAAATAAAAAAACTCGTTTAAGACTTGGAGCAGCGTAAAGGCGCTCCGTGTTGTACAAACAAGTCTGGTAGTGGTGGGGGTGTCATGGCGGGATGGGGGCACATTAAAATTCCAAAGGGGTTTTTTTGAACTGGTTTCCAAGTCTCCCGGTCAGCAATGTGTTTGTGGAAATCAGTCTTTTTGTGGATTTGTAAAGAAAGAGAGGAGGTCTACACCGGTGGCCCAGGCAGAGTCCACCATTCAGCTCCTCATTCATGTAAATGCGCGTGCATGAAGTGGTTGGGCCGTTTATTTGGTCTGTTCAACAGTGTCCAGAGATGGAATCCTAATATGTTTGTTTAGACTTAAGAAGCGCGTTTCACTCAGGGACAGCTTCCAGCGCACATTGTGTGTAAATATTAGCCTACCATCAAACTCTACATCACACAGCAACATGTCTTGAAATGATCTGAAAATGATTAGAATTAACATTTCAGTTATAAAGCAGCTCAACTAATTGACGTTTTAGTAGCTACTATAATAATAACAAACATGTTCATCTTAATGGTAGACCTATTAGGAATTAGGATCTGTAACATTGTAACATTTATTCATCTAAACGTGTGGAAGGGAAATTTCATTAATAGGTATTTGCAACAGCTAAAAGCAGAATAATATCTTGAACATGCATTTTAGTGAAACAATGGAGCAGGGCGAATTCATATCAATAATATTAAAACTTGCGTATGGATTATTCATCACTTGTTGCTGTGTGACGTAGTTGTTACTTAGCCTAGTTATCCTTTTCCATTTTAACTCGGCGTCTACACGCCTGTCGAATGAGAATGCATGTGCTTGATTTTAATTTAATTTCCCAGGTTGTTTTTTGGGAATGTATTCTGTTAGCAACAAATATAATAATAATATAATATTTCTGTTAAGTATTATTATATCAAAATACTGGTCTGTAAATGTGAGACATAATGTTTTTTTGTGCGTAATGAATAATAGACATTCTGGATGATGTGATGTTTACAGAAACATTTTAATGGGAAAATATTTGGATGACCAGTCATTTCTTGCAGACACAGTGCACAGTTAAAAAGCACGCATGCTTGCAGCAAAATACAAACACAGAGTTTTCAAATAGTAGCATGCTCGTATTTATCCACACAACGTACAAATATACAGCGGTTTAAGATGGGCAGTCACCACAGTTTTTAAATAAAACGATCCACAGAGAAAACGACACACCTGTCCGCTACAGATCCAACAACATCTAGCTAAAAAGTGCATTTGATTCATTTCAATATGTCTGCATTAGGCCTAACGCAAATAATTCCAGTGTTTCGTTTGGAGAACCTCTAACATAAATATAGCGTATATGCTTTCAAGTTTTATTTTATGACACGTCTCTGCGATTGTTCAATTCGATTATAACAAAAAGATTGACTATTTGGTAGGTTGCATGTTGTAGAGTATAGTTGGTCAGCTTTTCTCAGCACGGTTTACTTTTTGTAGTCTATTACGCAAAATACAAAGTTCAGGATTTATTATCGTGCACGTGTAATCGGACAATTGGCCTGGTCCTGGAAATGAAACTACATAATAAAAAAACATGAGTAGAACTCCAGTGGATAAAGGCCTGATGTATGAGGTTTTTGAGAGTTTGAGGCCAGCACAGGCCATAATCCAGGTCGGTTTGGGGAGTTTCCCATTACACCGATGAGCCGTACAATAATGAAACACATTTAAATGCAGTGCTTTTCCTATCTGTAGACAAACGTGGCATATGAAATACTGAGAGCTCAACAACTTCCAGTACAATCTCAAGTAAAATTTAAGTAGACATTAACAGCAGAAAAACGCGAATCCTTGCCTTAAGCTTGATTCGGTTGTCGCGGGCGAGTTGATAAAACACTGCTTTGGAGTAGACAACTTTTGAGAGTTCCTAAAAATCTTTCCGTCAGTGCACAGCCACCACGGACTGCAGCGCAGAGGCCGGGTTGGCGAGCGTCTCCCCGGGCGTGGCGGGGCTGCTTTGGCTGGTAGCTGTTTGGGGGGATGTGGGGCTCAGGGACTGGGGCGAGTTCGCTAGGAATGCAGGGATGTGAGCTGACAGGGCCGGCAAGCCTGGCACCGTGGCAGGCGTGGGCTTTATCGGCACGGGGATGGCGGGTAGCGTCTGACCACCGTGGCAGATCGACTTAAGGGGCATTCCGTAAGGGGAGTATTCACTCGCCATTGTCATAGGAGCCACCGTATCCATAACGCTGCTGCTGTACATGTGAGGCCACGCCGTGCTCAGCTGGTTGTGCAGAGGGTAGCCCGCAGACATGGACTGCATGGTGGAGAAGGCTAGCCCTCCTGGCATCTTGTACTCTCTGGCGATGATGTTCTCGATGGCGAATGGGTGTTTGAACGTGGACGGCTGGGCGACGCCGATGTTGTAGCCGGGCATCTGATGCAGGTGCGTCCCGGTGGCGGCGAGCGCGCTGAGCCGGAGTTTGGCCTGTTGCTGCAGATAGTGAGCGGCGTCCGACGGCTTGTTGGGGGCCAGGTGGTCGGAGGCCATCATTACTTTGAATCGCTTACGGCGCCTCAAGAAACTTCCGTTCTCAAACATGTCTCCGCAGCTGGGATGGAGAGCCCAAAAGCTGCCTTTGCCCGGTTGGTCCGGCCGCCGCGGGATTTTAATAAAGCAGTCATTGAAAGACAAGTTGTGGCGCAGTGAGTTCTGCCACCGCTGAGTGTTCTCTC
Source organism: Percopsis omiscomaycus (assembly GCA_027575585.1). Classification (NCBI taxonomy): domain Eukaryota; kingdom Metazoa; phylum Chordata; class Actinopteri; order Percopsiformes; family Percopsidae; genus Percopsis; species Percopsis omiscomaycus. Next base: position 7,055 of record JAODLI010031141.1, on the reverse strand, counting down.
GGTAGTACGGGAATCTGTCCATGATGAATTTATAAATCTCACTGAGAGGCAGCATCTTCTCCGGACAGCTCTGGATGGCCATGGCAGTTAGAGAGATGTAGGAGTACGGAGGCTTCTGGTCACTGTACGTATTTCTCCCCGGTCGCGGCATAGCTGTTGGAGCTGCCCGAAGAGTTTACACTGAGATAGTAATGTTTTCTTCAAGACCACTGATGATAGGCTAAAGTAGCCTTAACGGAACTGTCCAAAAGGCTTTGTGTAGGTCCAGATCTTCAAAACACCGTCACGCACAAAAAGCAAGGCGTGTGGTATTTGGCAGGCATGGCTCCTCCACGCGCGCTCTTCCAGCCCAACTCCAACTGTTCAGGAAAAGTTTGATGCGCTAAACTCTTTGGTCCCTCCCCTGCGTGGCTGTCGCCGTAGAAATCTCTCCGGTGGCCGGGCGACGTCAGTGTGTTTCCTCTCCTCAGATCAGATGATATGAGCGGCAGCTTCCATGTCCTCCCGCCTGCCGTCTGATAGCTGAACGCGGTGACAGCGGCAGAAAAGACCCCCAGTAGCGGCGCTTCATTAACGTGCCACTTCAGTGCAATCACATGACAATCTCGGGAGGAGGAGGAGGAGGAGGAAGTGGGGGCTCGCGGGGAGAAGGGGGCACGCCGTTCTCTCTTTAGACCTTTTCCGTGGACATCTTTAGCCAATGGAAGTCTTTTTTTTTTATATGAAAAAAACAAGCAAGGGATTGAAAATAAGCGACGCGACCGGATTTTAACCGCAACGGAACTCTGCGCGCCCTGTAAAGGTATGCACGCGCCAGTGCACCTCTGTCCGCGGACAGGACAGAGGTGCACTGGACCTTATTTGCATGAACAAATAGAGCTGCTAATTGATGCGATGTTTGATGAGGTAATCTCTCGTCAATTGCTATTGTTTTTGTATTATTTCGGCCAGTTTACAACTGCGCTGTGTACCCAAGAGCTTATCCCCAACAGCGGCCTTGCCTGTAGCGGTGTGTTGTGTGTTGTGTGTTATCGTGACAGAGCAACATCACCGATCTGTCGAAGTAGTAGTGCCGGTATCCCGCGCGTGCTCGTTAGATAGTTGCATGTTTCAGAACAGAAAACACATGATCTCGTCATAACCGAAACCGTCATGACCAAAACTGCATCAGGTGATGGCTATATTTATTCAACCTAACAATATATATTTTTTTCAGATTCGAAAATTTCTTAAAATGTCTGTAGGCTTATTTTATGACTGAAAAGCAATTTTACTGAATGTGTCTCTAAAACGTTTGAGTCGTGAGACGAAATGGTCAGGCATAAGAATAAGAATATGGCGAACTTTCTGGAACAATGAATCACTGTGACAATGGTGTGAAAAGTGTATAAAACACCAATAAGTCAATTATGGGAGTGTGAAACCCGAACGGAGGCTTAATCTGATCAATGGACATTCTTCTGCCCGGGTGCCTCAAGCGGTGACACCTTTCTGCATGGCGAGTTTGCTACAACAGGGACCACACACGCTCGCGAATTTGTCACTAATGTATGCTGATTTCCTGCTCAGTGAGTCCGCACAGCAGAGGGGTTTTGGCATCGGCCGGCTGCGTGCTCTTGGGGCCTATGAGAGGCAAGAGATCCCGGACTGCAGGTGATACAATGCCGATGTTGCGTGCAATGCGATCTGTGCAATGCGATCGTATCGGCTATAATAGCCTATACGGACCATAGATAATAATGAAAGCATATCTTATAATATAGTAGCATACCTAATATAATATATTATAATATAGGCTACAACAATTATTATTATTAATAATAATTATTATTATTATTATGTATAATAATCATAATAATGATAATTTATCATTATTATATAGGGTACTGTTTTAAATGGCTTATTGGACATTATTTTGTGGGTTAATTGACTGATGACTAAATTATCCATTGATATTTGCATTATCTTCACCTTATTTAACGAAGCTTGCGCGCCTTTTTAACAGAGTTAGGTCTGGGTGTAAATTTTTATCTTCCGGAGCCGCAATTTTGAACAGATGAACTCCATGAAAGCAGCTTGGGCTCCGGACGTACTAGATCCGCTGGAAAACTTGTCAACTGTGGGCTCATTTGTAGCAGAAGGAACAAAGGTTGACCGGGGGCAGAATTGCGTTGCATTTGTGAATGATTCTGGGTCTGAAGTACGAAGGGAACGGAGGAGAGGGGGGGGGGGGTACTATTTTGTTGCGCGTCTCTAAAAAGGACGCGCAACAAAAGCGCCCCTCGCGGGATTTTCAAAGTGGAGTAGCGAGGCGTGCCGTCCCCAGGGTGACGCGAACAAAGGCGCGGGTCAGGCGCGTGAAAGGACGGATCGAGGAGCCACTTTCACACGTCTGGCCTCGGACAGACAAAGGAAAACAAATGTGGCTGGCGCAAAAGAGTCGCTGTTGCCCGCAAAGGCAACAAACTATAGCTGAATATCGTTAGTGCAAAGATGAGTTAGTGAAATGTAAATCGACCTCCATTATGCGTTAACATGCCCACCACAATAGAGAAGTCTATATATAGTCTGCGAAGGTTTGTAATGCTGGTTTGTAAAGCCTCGGTCTACTGAGACGTGTAAAAGTTAATGTACGGTTCACTTTCCACCGCAAGAGACGCCAGGAAACGCAACACGTGTTTAGGTGAAGAAGGCCCGGCAGTTTCAGACCGAGGCAAACAATCCCTTTATGTGAATCATTTTATTTATGACGCATGAAAGTAGGCCTACACTTTAAATGTTTTTCCCCCCTTGATTCATATGTTAAAATATGGCCTATGATAGAATCAAAGGAAAAGGAGTCACTTTGTCATTTTATTATTATTGAAATTTGGGAAATCATAAATGCATGCCTTTTTAAATGTTACACTGCAAAAACAGTTAGCCTAATAGGTCTACAAATAATAACTAATAATTTTATCGGCCACTTATTTGATTCGCTGTGCGCGCGACATAAATTATTTTCTGAGGTGGAGCTCTTTAATGAATTGTGATATAAAGTGCAGTGGTAGAGGCCTATTTATGAATATTCAAGAAGATATCAATTAATTAGCGGAAGGAGAGTTCTCATTATGGCACTCAAAGCCCTTAAATGCTAAGCGTGTGTGCGCGCGCGCGCGTGTCCGTGTTAGAGGTAACCTCAATGTAGTCAATTAATATATTTTCGCTCATGTATCTTCAGCACGGATCTGCTTAATTAATTAAAGGGGAAACGTTAAGTCTCGCAATTAGCGAAGAAAATTTGTCTTGAGAAAAAATTAAGTTATAGGCTACTGCATTCTGCAGGAGAGATAAATATAATTGGCCTAAATAAATACTTACAAAATTATTACAATAATAATAATGGACCATTAATAAAAGTAGATCATTGATAATAATAGTCCATTAGCTGTGTTTATGTATGCGGCGTGTGCGTGTGTTTGTGTTTGAGCAGGCTACTAGAAAATGCTGTCAGCAATCGTTTGTTCAAAAGATTTAAAGGAAAATATTTCGCCAAGAGTGGTGCACGAGGTGGACAGTGGTTGCCTCCGTGATGTAGCCTACGCCTATGTTTGTGTGTGCGCGCACGTGTGTTGGGGGGGGGGGGGGTGATAAATAGATGAATTGGTGAATTAACATGCATGCAAAATTAATTAGCTCTCCCGTGATGACATCAACACACTACCTGGCAAAAGAAGCGCCCGCGGGCGTTTTCGACATATGCTGGGATTATGGGTAATTGAGTGATTACATAAATTAGATGGGCCTATTCATTTCACTGTGGAGGGAACTCAACTAATGAACCAAATATCAGGCCAGGAGCAGGTATGAAACCTCGTCCATGTCTTGCGATTATTACTACCGAAGCCTCTCCGTGTTTTCCCGCCCGACGACGCGGGTTTTAAGGAGTCTGCTGTGCCTATAAGCAAGGCAATACTTGTGAGTACGTTAGAAGTTAACTTGAGCTCGCAGTGCTTCTGGCTAAATGGTATATCCATATGGAGACATCACCTGTTTAAATAAAGATATGTCTGGATTTGGCATAATTATTAATTGTATAGACATATTTTAGTTTGCTGTGTCTTATCTTCTTTTCAAAATGTGTTCAATAACTAAAATAGCTATAGCCTAGCCCAAAGAATAGTGAAACCTAAATTATACAATTCCACAAAAAAGGTAGACCCACATATTTTAATGGATCAACGTTCTGGTGATTTCATTAAAAATCCTACTTTTAGATGTCAAATTGTAAAAAAAAACCGAATATTTTGTCTATGATTAGGAGAATTTAACAGGGAAAAAAAACATTCGTAGATATTAGACCCGGTCTATCCTACGATAGACAACGTGATAAGGTTATTGAAGCATAATTAAAGTAAACCATAATTAATTAAGTACAGTTGTAACTGTATTCGAACCCCCAAAAGAAGTCCTGGGCACTTGTACATGTAAACGTGTAGAATTGCTACATTGACACAATCAATCAAAATCAAAATATAGGCATATTTTAGTAAGGACTATACATAAATAATATAGAGTAAATGATGCATTCATATGTAATAAAATGAAATAATATATAATACAATATAATATAAGAAGAATACTCCTGAAAGTGTCTTGTTACCCCACCCTCTGGTTGGCCTGACACCCACTCCCACTCCTGAAAGCAGCATGGTGATATAATGAACATATCCTGAACATAGTCCAGCTGTGCTCTGCCTCAACATCTGGTGGCTGCTGCCACCGTTTGGCCCCCAGATCTTCTCACAGCTGGAGAGCAGCTGCTGCAGAGATGGATGTCTTCCACCAAACAACACACGTACGACAGGGACCCTTTTGTGTGTGTATGTATGTAGCTGTGTGTGAGAATGTGTTACAAAACAAAATGTGTGTATGTGTGTGTCTGTGGTTTTATGAGACTCCAATTGTTTTACAATTGTTTGTGGGATTCAGTAAGCATGTACACACACACACACACACACGCACACACACACACACACACACATACACCTATTTATTGTTTTGAGAAAGAGATAGAGAAAGAGAGGTCCTCTTTCCTTTGTGTTACCAGGTGAGGTCAAAGGTCAAAGAGAACTGCTAGCTACTGAAGGAAGCTTTTAAAAATACCACTAACACGGTTTTCTCTGGTGTTATTAGGAGGGGAGGCCAACCATGGTGACTTATTATTATATACATATTTCTCTGTTGTTTATTTATCTTTGCAAAGATGAAAGTTGTGTTTCTTTATCCATGTTGCTGGTTTTGAAAGACTAATAAAAAATATTCTCGGCACATACTGCAATTCTAATTTTGTTTTTTGTTTTTTTTGGTGGTATATTTGCATGAATGTCATTTATGTCAATTTTGTTTCTGCAATAAAGAACATTTTGAAAAAAAGTATCTCTCTCATGTCTATACTGTTATAAGGTAGAACATAAGAACATGATAATGATTTGTTTTTCTGCTTTCTATACTTGGCTCTGAGCAGCAACTGCTCAAGGTCAGGTCAAGTCAAGTAAATTTTATTTCTGGTGTAAGTCTCGACACAATTTACTAAAAAGAGAAAAATAAAAGAAATAAAATAATTAATAATAGAAAAGGAGAAACATTACATGAGATAAGGGCAACCAGGACAAGACAATGCCTAAATGCAAGATTACAACATACTTTTCGAAAGGAATAATAAAATAACCAACATTGAAACAAGAATAAAACAAGGCCAAAACGAAGAAGTAAAAGATCACATAGAGGAATAGAATGGTATTGAATATGAAAGTATCAGTGGTACGTTATTGCAAGTGAAGAGACTAGACATACAGATACGCCATGTGACGGAAATGTCAAATATTGATCTCTAGAGTACTTTAAAATTATGGGGGAAAAAATGTATTTGTTGTTTTCCCTCTAGGATTTTGAGTAAGAGCATTGCCTGGAGTTTCGGATTGATGTTAGGATGGTACAAGAGGCTTCCAACCAGCAACCCAGCTATATACTTTGTGTCATAAAAAGGGGTGTAATGTAAGCTCTGGTCAGAAATTTTTAAGCAAGGGATTGGGGGGAGAGCATTGAGCTGCAGACTAGCTTCACCTTTGAATCACTCTAATTCTTTTGTTGGTGACACTGAAAACTCTATGAGCAGAGTTGATTCAGACCCTGGCCTACGCCCATGGAAACATGTAGATGCAGAATAATAGTGGGCCAAGTACTAATCCCTGGAGGACAACAGAGTTAATACTCCATTAATCAGTGATCACATTGGTATGAATTACACATTTTGTTCAGTAAGACCTATACCGGAAATGATTTGTTTATTTTGGGCATTCTTTCTCTCTTCATAGTCTTCAGCAACCTCTTTAGTTTCGCTTTGGAGATGGACGGGGACGCAGATTCTTTATTTTTGCTAGTTAATTATTTCAACTAATCAAAAACAATCACCCTTTGATAATATCTTGTTTCATCTACACAATGTCTTTTGCACCCTACTAGTGTTCGCAAGCAAGGAGGTTGAAAATTGGCCATTCAACATGTTTTTGTTGTTCTGCATGCCCTTATCAACCCTGTTTGTTGTTCCACAATGATATTTTTGGATGGCATGCCACTCCGTGCACTGTGCTCAGCATCTATCTTCAATTGTCTATTGTTCATTGGAATAGTGAATAAAATCTATTCTATAATTTATTAGGCATATGCTATGTAAAGTGCACTACAGAATAGGTTTTACTGGGATGTAAAAAAAAATTGTTTGTAGGTCTACTTCCTTTTTGTTAGACTATAACTTGTATATTTTCAATGCTTTTAAATTGTAATAACAATAATAACAATAATAATATGTAATAACAATTACACAAAAAAGAATTCACATATAAAGAATGGGTCATTTATGTGTGTTCAAAACAAACATCAAAAACGAGCTAAAAAACACTGCAGCACATCGGGAATAACTTTCCTCCTCCAGTATATACAGCCTCTGCTAACCCCTTGTGGGTTGATTGAAATACGCATTTTAAAAACAGCAATATTAAATTATTTTGGGCGCG
>JAODLI010031132.1:0-19661 GCA_027575585.1 Percopsis omiscomaycus | reverse complement strand
CTCTCTCTCTCTCTCTCTCTCTCTCTCTCTCTCTCTCTCTCTCTCTCTCTCTCTCTCTCTCTCTGTGTGTGTGTGAGGAGTTTGGAAATGATCCATTATCATTATTATTGTTGTTGTTGTTATTAATACAAATACTACTACCACCACTAGAACTACTAATACTAATCATTATGATGTGATTCATAAGATTCCATTGAATCTGCTAGACTTGTCTCCTTATACAGAAAACACATACATGAGCTGATATGTTCTATGATGTTCTCCATTATTTGTGTGTCTGCTTTAATTCATCGTACCTCTAAAATCTGTGTCCACCCCTCAACTGACCCAGCCAGCCAATGAGCTGTTACTACTGTATATCAACATGTTCTCTTTGTCTCTCTCTCTCTAAGCCCAGTTATTAGATGAAGTAGCCGCACCAGGGAGCAGTGAGCTTTTCCTAGACAACCTCGGCAGAAGACTTTACATAAGCAGTTCATTAGCTTCTGTGTTCTGAACCCACCGCATTCACATAATCATGGTGGGCCTCCACAGCGAGAAATTGCCCGGAAATACATCCATTTGACATGCAGACTGAGAGCACTTGAGACGGCCATGTTACGCAACCCAGAGACCCAGGTCTCTCTGCTTGGTGGGGGGAAAGATGCCATGGTGCAGAAAGGCCAGCCGTGAATCACAGAGACAAACTATAAAGGCTATATTCCAGCACCCTTTTAAGCTGGTCGTTTTCGTAAAATGCACTGACAAAAGGCACTTACTGCGATGAATTTAACAAATTTCCTGGTACCAGCACTGTGTAATTGTGCCAGCAAATTCCACATCAAATGGTTATTGGCACCTTACCTACTGCTGGCTCACAAGCAGGAGGATAGTGGTAATTGGGGTCCTGTGCAGGCTTACAGATAAAACTTTAAAGTAAAATTGGCAGCTGTAGGTTGCAGCCATACCATATGAGGCAAGATACCATTCACCACCTGACATATGTTCAGGTTCTGTTGGGTAAACATTGAAGTGGAGCATACCGCTGAAAGGGGAAGGAAAAAAGTGAACACTGATTGATCATGATAGATTGATAATTTTACAGTCTATACTGTAATGGGCAGTATGCATATTTGTGAATTTCAGTTATGTAATTACATTATGTAATATAAAGATATGCACATTTGGTGAACTTTTTTCTTGAGATTCATATTCCAGATAATCTGCAGATTGTTGCCGCCTCGATGAAGACGCAGAGCTTTTCTGGCTGCGACAGCAGCAGCTGGCGGAAGGTGGTGGAGGACCATCTCAGTCAGTCAAGTCAGCCCTGGAGCAGATGTTGCAGTCACTTTGTTCTGCTGGGTTTCCATGGAAATGTGAAATTGACCTCATTTGTGTCAAATATTATAGTTGCCCACTTCTAATAACACGCCCATAGAGTATCAGTACACATTATAGCATGTATTTGCACATATCTTACAACAGACACCTGTGTGGTCCACACAAAGCGTGCCCTATAGTACCAACACACCCACACCCACTTGCAGAATTTGGCAGCACCACTGTATTCAGGCTGCGTTCGAAGCGGATTACAGATGCCTTGTTGCCTCGTTGCCGTAATAGACAGGTGTGTCAGAAGGCATTACTTTCGAGTGAAAGCATCTACTAAGAAGGTTGGTTTTGAACGACCTTTCAGGATAGCGTGTACAGTAAACGTGTGGCGTCAGCACGCCATGTAACTTCTCTCCCAGGGGGCGCTGTGTCAGTCTGTGTAGTCCTGTCAGTTCGTGTAGAACTCGTTCTTAACATATATCAAACTAATAAGTCAGGGGGTATTATGATAGTACAGTCTCTATTTCTCTGTAACTTTTGAAAAATCTAAGCATGAAAAAGCCCCAAAAACATAAAAAAATTACAAAAACTTACAAAGTTACTGGCATGTGGGTGTATCAGCTATTTATATGCTTCATATGAGTGAAAGAGTGCTTTAGAATTGATCTATATAACTATGTTTTCAATGTGCACAAACAGATTCACAAGCACAACGTGTAATTAACGGATTCGCTGAAAATAAATGTTTTTTTATGCCTTGATGCTTCTTTGCAGAATGACAGAATGACAGGAAATGAGGGTTTGATCAGTTTTGAAGGGCTCCTAATGCATTGCTGTCCTGTTAGGCACCTCCTAAGGCAGCATTTTACCCAGTTTCGAACTCAGCCTTAGAGTCACTGTTTCCTCTTCAGCTCCAACTTGCTCCTTAAACCCAGGGGAGGCTTGTTGTGTGTCCTTATTAGCATAGGTTCTATCTACAGTATCCAACCAGTCATCGATCTTTCACTTAAATAGGCATTATTGATCCACTTATTTGGCGGCCGTTAGAGAATTAACGCTGTTTTGATATCCAACACGAGGACGCGAGCAACCCCTCCATCATCTGGCCCCGCGCGTGACTGGGGCGCCCCAGAGTACTTGCATTTAGTCTCGCTCCCCTACAGCTCGCTCCCCGCCCTCCCTGAAATTCCCCTAACCCCGACCCCCCTGAAGGTTTTCAAACTGTTTACAAACAAAGTAAGTCAGTTTGCAGTAGCAAATCGAGGCGGCATTCATATTTTGGTGGGCGCTATATGCACAGTAGAACAAAATGTCAGATTGTCCTTTTAACATGTACGTGAAGTGGAGAAGGAGAGCAACGGAAAGGGCGCTGTGTATTGTATGCCTTCCCACTGGTTTCAAGACACTAAAACGTCTACAGTATTTGCTATGCTTAAAGATACAATCTCAGTTATACATTTTATTTATTTAAAAAATATCCATTTGACTATTATTTATGGACAATTGGGTTAGTACAATAATGAATAAGTACCGTTAATGAAAGCCTTTTCATCTGCAGTTCTGACATTCCCGGAGAAATAACAGTATGTGTTTGGACTACCAGAAAGACTAAGCTAGAAAGAATGCATTGACCCATATTGTTGTTAGCTGTTTTGTTTTTAATTGATCACTTACCACGAAAATTACTTTAAATGATATTTTGATTGTAACCGTTTCATTATTGTGTCTGTGTGCTGGATTCTTTTTCCCTCACACGTGTTTCACAGTCAACTTTAAAACAGTTTGGTAAAAAAATTAAAATGCTAGCTCATAGGTGATAGGCTATAGCTTGTCTCAAGGCACCTAAACCATGCAAAATCAATAGGTTATTGAACTAGCCTAAACCATGTTGCTGAAACACAAGGTTATATATGGAGATCCCCCCCCCCCAATACCTCCAGGCAAGAGTCCAGCAATACGTGCAGCATGCTCTCTGTGTTTCTACCACCATGGCTCTCCATTCCCTTGTGCTGACATGGTCATTAGTCCACCTGGTCCTGATTCATTGGCTCATTGCCTCCCCCACCCTGATCAGAAAAAAATCACCATTATCTTCTGCCGTAGGCAGTCACATACTCCCATCAAATTAAAGTTGCAACCAGGGTGACAAGTGGGTAACTGGTGGATTTATAGGGTTGGAGGATAATTCTATAATTACCCAATTTTTTTATTGTCTAGTCCTAGTCCACACGTGTATAGGCTATAACTTTCATGTTGACTTATTCTCAATGGATATGCAATAATTTAGAAAAAATAGGGCTAATGGAAGAATTGTAAAAATTACCAAACATCGTTCAGCTCAAAAATATGGCAATACAATCTATCTTGAAAATGTAACTTAATACAACACCATCATCATTGATGGAAAACAGACCAAAAGACAATTACAGGATTTAGCAATGCCTACACTGCAAAATATAAGCTGACATTTTGAGTCCTGCCCCACTTTCGGGCTAGCTTCAGTTCCACTCAGGCTCAGGTTTTGCTAGCAAAACAATTGTTCTACAAAGCTAAGACACCCTATTGGATTATTCATATTTTAGGCTATATTCGTATCTACACTACTGTATTTGCAATAACATTTGAACACCATTTTAACAAAAGGTAGCTACCACAATTGTTTTCCCCCATTCTGCAATTGCTGTACTCTTCCCTGCCTTTTCCCTCCCACTCCCAGTTTTTTGACAGCACAAACATGGGTTTTATAGAGTCGTTTTTACAGTGCTTTGTTTTGCGTTTTTTGGTTGGAAAACTGTCCCCAAAGTCTCTCCTTTTCATGATCCCAACATAATGTAACCCAGAACTTTCTCACAGAGTAAACATGAACAGTAGACTCAGGAGGTAAATTTCCATTTTAAAACCTATATTTTCAAGTCCCATACCAACACTGTGTAATGCATTATAATTTTAAGAATTAGATAACGATCCCAATTCCTTTATCCTCTTTATCACTAGGCCATTTGGTCAGGTCACTGCCTCGAAAATATGGAGGCACAAAGCTGTAACAAAATAAATGTTTACATTAAAAAAGTGCTCAATAAATAATTAAATATCCTATTAAATGCCATGTCTGCCAAACCGCTAAGCTCTCTCATGATTGTTCCAGTTCCAGTTTATATCCATTGCTTTGTTTAGAAAGTTTACATCCATTGTTTGGTAGAAAAATTATAGTTCTCTGTTGCTCACTAGGTAGCTTCTCACCTAGGCTGTGCTAGTTATGTATGACCAGACTAGTACAATCCATCTGTAATGTCTTAGCATCATGTCGACCAATAGGGGAGAAGTTGAGAGACAGCCCTCATTTGCATAATGAGACAGAAATGTAAAAAGGAGAGACAATAATAAATAGGGTTGGGGGAAATTAAAATGGTAAAAAAATACAAAGAAAAATAATACAGACAAAATATTAAAAGAAATAAATAAATAAATAATAAATAAAAGAACAAATAAATAAATAAAATTGAAAATGATAAATAATATGAATAAATAAGGTAATTAATTGTGAATATATAAAGAAGCAAATTAAAAGAGACATATAAATTTATGTTGCATGGTATAATTTAATTAATGCCTACATTTACTTTTTGGTGCATTTAATAGGATATTTATTTATTTATTGAGCACTTTTTTAATGTATACATTTATTTTTAATTTTGTCAGCTTTGGGCCTCCATATGAAAAAACATTCCCAAACTGAATAGACTATATCTCCAAAACTACAAGGGATATACAGATAATATAGGTACCAAAAGAAAGGTAAAACTTGTGAGATCCAAGGTGGATGTTACTGGGTCGGAGTACATGAAGCTAGAACAAAACATAAATGGAAGATTTCATTTCCACCTGACAGAAAAATCCTGTTTTAGAATGAATATTTTATTGGAGTTATGCAGCAGCAGCCCTAAAACACGGGACCATATGGGACCATAGCACAACATCTATTGAGAACATGTGTCAAGTTTGATGTAAATAAATAGAAGTAAACTTTCTGTTGTTTCAGGGTTTGTAGAAGTATGTTTAGGAAGATTTATAATGGAGAAATTATGATGCTGTTATAATTGCAAATAACTCAATAAATACTTTTGTAAATTTTTACACATCTACATAGCACTTCCTGAAATGCCTTCAAGACTAAACATCTGACTTGAATGCAGCCCTCTTGGCTGCATTCAAGGGCCATAAAAAAGCATGACAAATACGCAAGCTGCTATCTTGACAACCCATTGGTCAATTTTGACCCCTCTATTTAAACGTCAGAACCAATCGAATTAATCTAACATACTTTCAATGCAGTGCGATTACATTTTAGGTCCAAAAGATGGCGATACGCACACGTGTGATCGAAAGCGACTACCCACTTTATACGCAAAACACTTCTTGGTTCATGTTTACAAACCAGAAGTCACTGCGATTGACTCAAAATGATAGACAATATGGGATTTAAGTTACAAGGGGTTTTATTCGATCAAACACAACTTTTGGTAACAAAAACAACAAAGGTAAGACACAGTTTGTTGTTGTTATGATAACAAAGTTTGTTTATGTAAGTTTTTTTTTACAAGTATAATGAGTGTTCGTCATAGCGGCATATGGCTGACACTGTTGAAATCTGTGGAGTCTCAGCTTTCAAATGACGTATCGTTGTGTAGATAGCGTAAACAAAAGAAGTTCGATGTTTACAAAGTTTTAGCGTGCGCTGTGCGCAGTGTGCGTAAATGTAAAAAATATGCTTATTTATTTGTTTAGGGTTGGAATTATGTTTAATTTGGGCAACAATGTGCTCGATAGCTTCATAGTTGAGACCCTTCTCGTTCCGATGGTGTGTCACATGACTGTTTTCACACGTTTAAATGGCTTACGACTTCATTGTTTGAGAGAGGGGGAAGGGCGACCCCGGTTCAGGCATATCTCGGGAAGAAGAGGATTTATATAACATTTCATTTCAAATTGGAATGCTACATATTTTACTATGGTTGACCTACAGAAATGAAGCTAACATTCAATGAAGATCCATTGATTTGGATTAATTTCTAATGTTGGGCAAATTAATGGTGGTACGAATCCACAATGTACTGGAATCCACACTCTGCTTTGTTATGCTCGATAGAAAATACACGCTTTTATGTTCTGGGTCAAATTGACCCAGTGCTTTGTAACTCACTTGAAAACAAGTCAATGCCCCCCAAAAATAAATTTTTACTCTAATGGCCATCCATCAAATTACTGAAAGTAAAAATAACTTTTATTTGCTTTATTCCATTTATACCACGTTTGTCATATATCTACCTACTTGTTTACATTACAAAACACACAGTAATTTTTTTGCAATCATTTTACAGCTACAGTATAATGGACATAATTAAAAAAAATATATATTTTCTGAAATTGTTTCTATAATTTCACACATATTTTGTTAATTGTACTAGCAATGTCAGAGGGACATACATCATAAAAACATCTGTTATATTAACATCTGGTCATGGTTAGAGCCCGTTATTGGGCCTACTGTACCTGTAAGCATCCTTGACCAAGATGCCTAATCCCTACCTGCTCCTTGTAATACTTGTAACTGTCGTCATTGTAAGTCGCTTTGGATAAAAGTGTCCTAAATGCCACTAAATGCCCTTATCAGAACCATCAAAGGTATATGTATCTAGTATTATGTTTTCTATGTCATATATATGTATATGTATGTCATTGTCATGTTTTCTTTAGTAACGTTGCAGAACATACAAGGTACAAGTTTTTGATCACATGGAAAAGGGAATAATCTTTTACAGATTATATGGTAAGAGCCATGTAATACCATTGTAACAAACATAGCTTCCTTTTCCGGTACAGCTTACTTACTGAGTAAATTGTAAAAACATCTGCAAGAATGCCTGGAGAGATGTTGGTGCTTTTCCCCTTGTATTTCAGCTTTAGTTTCTCTGTATTTACTGTATATATTAATCACCTTTAGTAATTATCCAATACCCAATAATAGATTATGATTAATATATATTTTGTACATATTTTTTGTACATACTGTACATATTTACACATATGTATTTAAGATTACTTTATATTTACCTGGGAAATACTTAGTAATTAGTTTGTAGTTTCTCTGTATATACATACTTGTTACCTCTCGTAATTACCAATAACAAACTATAACTCACCATATATTTACCGGGTAAATAGTAATTTGGGGACTGTAAAAGGAAGGGTTTCCGTGTCTCCCTCCTTGATCTTATTCACACACATTTTTATGATGGTTTTATCAGTTTTTTCAAAGAGCAATTATTTAAGCAGAAGAATATTCTTTCTAATAAAACAATATAAACAAACATCCTTAAGCACACAAGATTTCCCACGCACTGTTGTATGCTAACTGGGTCAGAGGTCAAAATGCAAAGTACAACCAAATGACCATTGGATCAATGTACTGAACAATACAGTACAACATAACCTATACGTTTAATGGCGCCGCACTTTGAATTCCCTTTTAATGTCAATTTGATGAACACACTTATCTCAGATTTTTTTTGGGATTATTTATTATGTTTATTTTCTTGTTAACCTAGCGGTCGATACAATTTAAGGACCCCTTGTATTTCTTCATGGCTGCTGTGTCAATTATATTTTCCCATGGCGATAAAGCTATCATCTATCTCTTGCTTTCTCTGCCAATAAAAGTAATCAAGTAGAATGTCCCTGCCCTCAATTATTGAAGTCGCCCTATTAAAGAACCATTAGTGAGACGCCTTATTTGGGTTGTATGAGACAGATTGTCAATTCTATCAAGCTTCTAGAGCACCGTCCTACAATATTGATTTGATTTGGACATACAAGACAACTAATAATTATGACTGGGTCAAGTTTGGGTCAGTTCAAAGGGACAACTGGCACAAATGGAATGATGTGTCACATGCACTAACTTGATTGGTTATCTGAATTGATTGGTAATCCAAAAGGGAGTGGAAGGAGAGGTCAGAGGTGAGTGACCCAAACATTACCCTTACCATCTTCTCCCCAGGCTGTGCTCACCACTGACCAACCAATCTCCTGAAATGAAAAAAAAAGAATGTTCCCATGGTATCCTGAGGGGTTTCAAGCATAGGCTTAGGACTGTTGCCATGAGTGACTGAATAACTGTTGCTAGTAATGGCTGCTTGTTGATGCTAAACTTTTCCTATAAATTTAAATAAGATCTAGAAATAGTTACTGCCCAGGCATCCTGTTGTAATTCCATGGCCATTGCACAAAACAAAATTAAAATTAAAGTTTAAATACTTTGTGTTTAGAAATGGTCACCATGTGGTTCTTGTTCTACTTGAATCGTCTGCCAGCACCTGTGTACTGTTGGGGTCAAATCTGACCCCCAAAAAATACTAAAATCCACCTAATTCCGCCTTTGTGACATGAGAAAAGGAATCATTCCTAGAGTTCATTTTGTGAGGACCAGATGTCAAGTGATACATATTTCATGGAAATGGTATTCCCATTTCCCAAAGGGAGAAATTACTGAAAGTCTGTAATGCGACTGATTGCGTACATTCATCGTGACATGCAAGTAAACTGTAAACACTGCAAAGTTTTTCCAGATGCATGTATGGCAAGTCTGACTCATTGATATCTGTGTTTTAAACTGCACTGCAAATTAAGCAGGTAGGCAGGATTTGACAAATACCTCCCAACTAGGCAAACTCTTAGTTGAGCACACCCCTAATGTTTAAATATTATTTAAAACTCACTTTGACCTCTCAGTGTTCAGTCATTGTGGGAAATCCCAGTGAAGGATTTCCCTCGGTAGACAGACAGCAGCTCTAGAAAGTTTTATTTTCACCACCACTGAGGTGTAGCTAAAATTCTGGTCACACAGCCCCACTGGACACATATAGTAATGTGAAATAAGCTACTCATTCATAATGGCAATGGTTTTTGAGGAGTAATCACACATTTAATATCATCGCAAAATAACGTGTGAAAATTTGGAACACTTGATAGTGGTTGTTGAAGTTTTTTGCAGAAATACATTTATACCTGGAAATACATTATAATGTTAGTGATACAAAAATACAATATAAAGTGTATGTGTGTGTATATATATATATTTATATATACATATGGCTCACATTTTCAAAAGAGATAGGGTTCGTTTATTAATTGTTAGCAATTTGCTAAATAATGCCATATATGTTTTGAATGTTGAACTACCTGCTGTGACCAGTACCTTTCTGTTCTAAAATGAGGTGCTTAAGCTGAGGTAATTTGTCACTGATTCTATGGTTATTTTTAACCATCCCCTGTGTGAATGTCTAATCAGAACAGGATGTTCCTCATCAAATTAACCAGGAAATATATTTTCATGAAATGAGGCTGGGTCTGTACAAATATCCTATTTTTACATACTTGAAAATCGATTCCAAAGCAGCGCTGCTTGTGTTTTCTGCGTTAGTTATGATTGGAAGTGGAAGAAGATATACTGATGTTCACAACAATACTCCAGA
Source organism: Percopsis omiscomaycus (assembly GCA_027575585.1). Taxonomy (NCBI): domain Eukaryota; kingdom Metazoa; phylum Chordata; class Actinopteri; order Percopsiformes; family Percopsidae; genus Percopsis; species Percopsis omiscomaycus. The sequence continues at coordinate 9,819 of JAODLI010031132.1, read as the reverse complement.
CCTTTAAAATAGCAGCAAACAAAACAAAAACATTGTCAAACTATGAAATATTATTGAGACAGTGTTTAATAAAAAGCATACCCTGTTTGGTAAACTTTATCTGGTACGTCATATAAATTTGTATCTGTTGTAATGTCATTAGAGGCCTTCAAGGCAGGCTAGGGTGGGGCAGTGCAGTTTCAACTGATACAACAGGCAAAAAGGTTCAAAAGAAGATTACGCTTTATTTTCCAATATGTCAGGGGCTAACATGTAACTCAGGTAATGTCCTTATCCAAAAATAAAGTCCGCTGTCCAACTTAAAACCTCCCGGAGAAGAAAAACGTCTCTTTAAACATTCAATGATTCTCAAAATGTCCTCAACATAAAAGGTCAGATTCCCTCTTAACTGTTCATCAATATTAAGTGACTTTCCTGGTGGTACAGGGTGTATTCCCAGTCTGGGTGACCAGCGCCTTCATGTGTTCTCTGGTCCACCACTCCTCCCGTTCTGCCTCCCCTCAGGTGTTCAAGTCCTATATAGCAATTAGGTTGCCCGGTGGCCATTTTGTGACATGGCAGCCGATCCTGTAGGGAAATGTAGCGCCCCTCTACCACATGTCTCCTTGTGATGCCACACAATTTTATTGTGTAATCACTTTATGATTATGTTTGGACTAGAACATTCCATTCTAATTATGATGAGGGATTTCATGCTAATGTGTTGAAAGAAACATTTTGTATATTTTGGTATTTTGGGCATACAAATTATTAAATAATCAATGTATTTATGCAGTGACAGATGTGCAGAATGCATTCATAGTGACCTGAACAATGCAGAGTAATTAGAAACAAGCATCAGCAAAAAATTGCATGAATATATTTTCCCTATGCAAAAAAGATACCAACAAAGTTTAAGCAGGCTGTTCAAAGCCCAGATGTATCGGTATTTAAAATTTAATTTGCAGTCTTGAGAGCAAAATAGAATATGTATATGATATTGAGGTTTGTTTGTTAGTTACCATGTATACATACAGCAAGCATTTAAAACAATTAGATTTTTTTTTTTGTTTAGGGTAGATGTTAAAGTAGCATCATAAAAGCACTATGTTTGATATTTACTGATCTAGTCAATCTATGCAGCAAACTCTGGCTACAGTCCTATAACCGAATATGATAAGATTAGGCTAAAAATTGTGGTTGGCTTTTTTGCAAGGTGCTGTTTTGGACATCATTTGTTTTTACGGAGTTTGCAAAGTGAACAGATTCTAATCAATATACTTGAGGCCTGTTGCCCAAGCCTTACTTCTGAAAGGTCTGTTAAGGAATGGCTGGCTGGTCTGTTATTCATTTTTATAGGTTAAGTAAGTTGAAGGAAACTCACGAATTTTCAAATTGTAGCAGTTTGAAGCCAAGACAGAAACAACCTTAATGACTCCCAGTAGTCAGTATACAGTATATGGATAATAATTAATTGTGAACATTGGAAAATATTTTTTTACGTCATTGTATAAAGGGAAAACTAAAGCTCACTGAAATGTCTAGCATGACATACTGTATTCAATGTTTTATCATCACTATTGTGCACACTAATGTAGATGTGACTGTGGCGTGTGCTTTATTCAATAGGTCTTGAACAAGTCACTGTCTCTCGTAATTAAAGCAATATTAAAGTTTTTCCAAACCCTCAAATCTATATCTAATTTTCTTAAATAATGAATCCACATGCATGCTGCTTGGGCTAAAAGCAGTTCTTTGTTTGCGCTACTTGATGAACTGTAAACTATATGAAGCTATCGCCAAAGTTCAGTCCAGTCAGCAATACTACTTGCTTACACACTTTCTGGTTAAGGGATTTCCTTTTCCTGCCACTCATGAAGCTCATCTAATCAAAGTTGCACATGTCCCCGTGAACAAATCTCTTCATTGTCAATCGATTGTACACGCACCCTTGCTTTCCGCTCTCTGTCATTGCACGTTCTTTGTTTATTGCATGAGTCCTTTTAAAAAACAGTGTTTTAGCGGTAGGACTCCCTCTAGGTGTTTCAACATTTTAAATGTTGAATTCTTTAAAAACTGTACTTTCTCTTGATTGAAACACGTATATGTTTATTAAACATCATATTTACTTATTTGGTTTCTCAGGCTTTTCAAATCTCTTCTGGTATTATGTATTCTCAAATTGGCCTCGGCCTGAGAACTTAAATATTATATAAGTTATATATTATATAAATTACAGTGTTTAATTTAAGATACTGTATTTTCCATTCTAAAGGAAAGGTAAAGATTACAGATCTCAGAAGTGTATTCTTGCCACGCCTCTTGTTGGGCACCAGCAAGGCTGTGGGCAGGGCACGTCGGACACCAAAGAGGAATGTTTTCCGAGCCTACTTTATATGTTATAATTTAACCCCCAGACACCTCCACTGTCTTTCTTTTCAAATTTTTGCCAGAATTATACAGTATGTTCCCATTTCCCTTCACCCCCTCTAAAATATGCCCATTTTCTCATTTCAGTCGATTTCGTTGCCTAAACCAATTTCTTCCAGTTATTCCTCTCACACTTGGTGTTTCTCCCTGCCCCGCTATACACCCTCCCCAGCTGCCCCAGCTCCATATCCTCTGCTCTCCGCTCGGAGCTGACAGTGTGGAGGGCTGATGAATCAGACCGCATGTGACAGCTTGGCATTTGAGTGAATGTGATGTGGTTAATATGGAGGCTGCTGACAGCCCTGTGCAGATTGTCAGCCGTGTGGGAGAGCTCAGACAGAGGAACACTCTGCTCCTGAATCCCAACAGCCACTTACTCCTCTACAGTATTAGGTATATAATAATAATAATAATAATAATAATAGGCATAATAATGATAACAAATCCTATTTATAGAGCACTTTTAAAATGAATAAAATATGAATGTATATGTTTGTGTTCATATACACATACAGTGTATGTCTGTTTGCTTCTTATTGTTTCTATGAGTCTGTGTGTATTGTATGCATTGTATATATGCATACACAAGTGTTTATTTCCTGCTGAGAGAAAGAGAGAGAGAGAGAGAGAGATGTTTTTGTGTGATTGTATGTGTGCCTATACTCATGCTTGTGTGTATCCCATGTCTTAAGTTCAGGGATGTGTGAATGTGTGTGCGTAATCTTCTGCTTCAATTGCTACCTGCCTACGCAGGCATTTTGCCCTTACCTTGCAGGTGTAGTTAATTGATATTGGCAATATACAATGTAATTCTGTGGTTCATTGTGTTAGTTCTTTACAAGTACATGCCCTTTTTGGTTACTACACTACCCCTTACAGGGTTAAAAATACATTTGCATATTATATAAAGGTGGTCTAAAGTGTTGACAATTCATGTAACATATGTTTAATTTTGATTGGTTCTGCGTACCAAAAGCACATTTGTAACAATACATAGTGAGTACAGTATGTATTTAAACTGTTTTTGCCTGTAAGACCTATGATGATCCAGTGCATAGGAGCAGGACACCTGTGTATCTGTTGGAGGAGAGAGAAAGAGAGAGAGATGGAGAGAGAGAGGACAGAGTTTGCATTCACCAATAGGTGGCACTCTACCCTTTTGTGACTATAGGCTGGTGTCCCAGCCTGGCCAGGCGGGGAAGGTATAGAACTTATATTAAAGTCTGGGGGTTCTGTACTGATAGCTATTTATAGAATGGAGACACAGGAGAGAATGTGGCGTAATGGAAAAAGATCCAAAACATGGTTGCGTGCGTGCGTGGCCTGTCAAATATTGCCAGGCAGTTGGCTTTCATCCAGCGCATGGTGTCATCTGCTCAGGCCACAGACCCCTTCACAGAACAGAATAGCACTAAATTATATTAAGGCGTGAGTCCCTGGACTAACCACATTTTTACTACAGTTCTCTTAAACCAGATACTAAATTCCGGTGTGTGTTAATCTAGAATTATTACTTGTGTATTTGTTTGGTCCATAAAAGTACGCTTAAAAAAAAAAAAAAAAACTAGCTCTACAATATCTAAACAAAAATGAGGCCATGCCACAGTGTTAATGTTACAGAGAAAATAAAAGAGATACATAATTTGGCTTTATTAAACATCGTAATATACATATAATCCTGCGGGGGGAGTAAAGAGGAGTTAATTTATTAACAGGGGATACAGCTTAATACTCAAAAATCTTTTTTCCCCCCCTAATGCAATAAAAAAGAAGCCACCCTCAGGACAATAAAGGATTATGAAGCTTTATGTTTACAATCTGATACTGCAGGGAAATTGCGAAAAACGTGTACAAAAAACATTTTTAGTTTTTTTTCCTTTTCATTTAAACCAGTAAAAATGCTAAATGTAGCATAGCTAAACATCAAGTAGGGTCGTGGAGATGGAATAAATACAAGCAGCGACCTCCTAATTTATCGTGAAACATATTCACAAAATATCTTCAGAATAAAAACAAAAAAAATTGAACAATATAAAGCATTTGTTGTCGCCTAGACCATGCCCACACTTTATTAGGAAGTGGACAAAACTGCAGAGTGGGATTAATACCAGGGTCAATGGAGTCCATGCCTCAAAATGGTTAATAAGGGCAGATAATGGCTGTAGTAATATAACTCCATGGTCTATATTCTATGGAGAATATAACCTCTACAAACTCTAACAAGCACAGAAGAGGCCGGGGGGGGGGAGGTCATGCAAGTGTAGGTTTCTGAGCTGCTATAGGCTGGGGTCAAAGGAGAGATCAATGGAGTAGTGGATAAAAACTAACAAAAAAAACTAACTTTACACTCACCAAAAAAAAAAAACAAGGACAGAAGAGACAAACAACAACAAAAACAGAAACACTCTTGCATACACCATTAATAAACACACTCGCATATGCAGAACACAATAATTCAAACCACGGCCCCATTGTAACCGGGGCAAGATAAGCTAGCAGTTAGAGTGGTCGAGTCCATAAGGTTGTGTGTTTGATCCCCGACAAGCCCATCTACCTGTAATAATCTTTGAGCCAGACATCTAACCGCTACAGTACCTGGTTATTAATACTTAATACTCACTGTAAATCGTTGTGGTTGCCTGCAGAATTGGACCAGCTCATCACCAAATAATTAAAAATTGTTCAAATCTGACCCCGGTGTCGCCCTCTAAATTAATATATAAATAAATAAATATTGTATGATTAACATAATAAGTGAAGTGAGGCCAGTTATTTATATTAAGTAATTTTTAAATAATCAATTACAATTACAATTAGGTAATTTAGCAGACGCTTTTATCCGACTTAAAATGTACCAATCATTAAAGTGAAGTCAAAAAAATCTTCTGAAAATAAATGACAAAAATCATCACAAAATGTATAAATGGGGGGGTGGGGAGGGGGGGATACTAGTATAGTAGTAGAAAGTCTTGATTGACATATGTTTTATTGCCACACTGATGTGTGTAAAAAAAAAGAAAAGCATTTATCTGATTAAACATTACATTTTGTTGGGACTTAGCAATGCAATTTAACAGCCAATATCACCCTTAAAATTGGAACATTTCCATTACCATCCTGGCTTTATTAGAAATTGAACATAATCAAAAAATTATGAATAATATGTTTTGGCATTATACATAATTGAAGATGATTGGTTTAGGATTCTATTTTCTCTTAGTTTTTAATGAAAATGTTAGCTACAATACGTCTGTCATTTAAATAAGTAACTGGCAACCACCCTTTTGAAGTTCAATTATAACATCAACAAAAAAACATTAATAACACAAAACTCTCGTTGTTGCAAGGATACACTATGAGAATCCATATGTTACAACCAGGCACACTCAAAGCATGCAACTACAAAAAAAATAAATAAATATATGGCTTTTTGTTGTTGTTTGTTTTCCGAAGTATAATTCACTGGGCAAATGTTAAGACAGTACATTCCAAATACGTACATTAAAAGGGCACTGAAAGAGCACTTTTGCACTTTCTATTGTGTTTACATTCAGAGCTGAACTAATGTGTGTAATGTATAATATTATGTCAGAGCTCACCTGTTTTGAAATAAAATGGTGTTGCATGCATCTTGTGTGTTGCACCTGTGTTGCAGGTGGAAGGGAGATGACCTGCTTGACACAGACACTAGGGCCAAAGGGCATGTGAGTCAACTTGAACTCCAAGGGCAGGTTGGCAGGAGAAACTGCCCTCAAAACTCTCCTACAAAGCCCTCAAAACACTCAATAGAGAATTAAACGTGAAATGTGATGCACAGAGGAAGCATAGAAATGTCCATGGCAAACATCTGTCCACTTTCCGACCGGTGAGCCTTCTTCGCTGGTGTACATGTGTGTGTGTGTGTGTGTGTGTGTTTACATGTGCGTGTGAAGACAGCAAGAAGGATTCTTGGATTAGACACTGTCCCTGTAAAACAAGAAGAGAAGTTAAAAAATGACACTTTACACAGTGTGTGCGTGTGTGTATGTGTGTGCAGAGATGGTAATGATTCACAGGGCACACTGTTATTTCGCTGAAAACAAATAATGCCTTCCTGTTATAATAAAAGAAGGGTTATGGAATATGTATTAGCATATGTGAACATCTAGGCATATAATACACACACAAAGACACACACACACACATGAAACACAGCGGTGTGATGTAACAGCAAGCTCTAATTCAATCTGGCTGTCAAATTTGGCACCCGGTCCTGCTCATTTGAATGCAGAATTTATTCAAGTCCTCCGCGGCGACGCTGTCAACAAAGACCTTGTGAAACTACCCTGCCTCTCTCGCTCCCTCATCGCTTGGCCGCCAGGAAACCTCTGCCGGGCGGTTCACACCTACACCTTCTCCCTCTCTCCTGTGTGAAAAATAGGAGGCTTTTTCATGCCAGCCTCTGCCCGAGCACTCTAGCCGCCAAGGCTGGTGGCGAATATAATGGCACCGCGGTGACAATGTGTGTTCTCGCCTTTGTTTTGTGTCCGTCTTTCATGTGGGTGCATGTGAAAGGCAGGTCGGCGGGCTGGCCAAATAGTATCACACAGATCTCAGTCCTTCTGTGCTCTATAGTGTAGTCAAAAATATGACATGTCTATAAAAATACCCAGACTTATTTATCTCCTATTTAATCTCTTATCTGAACTTATCTGAACGTTTAATGCCAATGTTTCAATCCAAAATAGAACTATATGTATTTAAAGATTTCAGGCTTTCTCTGTACAGGCCAGGGGTGAATTTGGGCAAAGCTATGCTGGACATATGGTGACACCAGAAAAACGTATCCAAAAAGAACCCAATCATAAAGAACATGTCAATTGCCGTGTCCCAACAGGTGTCTATATTTTGGAGCAACGATAAACAAACATGGACTTTGCTTTCCAGTCCCTTCAACATGAGCAGGAGGCCAGTAGTAGAAAAGTAGAAAATAGTGTGTAGAAAAGCCAGAGAGCGTCAGCACAGCCCTGTGCGGGCTACATACACTATAAGTTAAGCATTAGTTCTGGCAGGCCACAGTAGTCTGCCCACTGCTGTCAGTCAGCTGACTGACCAACACCCAGCTGACACACCTACACCAACCTCATTGGCCCGTTGAATGAAGGAGGTTCTTTTAAATAGTCCCCCCTCCATTGCTATTTTGCATGCCAAGATCACTTCAGAAACCCGCCACCTCCCCAGCTGCACCTATTCTTTGTCTTTCAATTGTTGTACACGTCTTTCATTTTCACTAAATGTGAATATTAAGTGTTGTTTTCAGATATTGCTTGACCCTGTTACGGGTATTATGTGTATGCATAATACTGTATTTATGTTATCATGATTGCATATTTTCATACATGCTTACTATTATGTTATTGCTGTTAAAACTTCTGTCTGCTGCTGGCCTATTCGGAGGAATAAAGCTGCTGTTTCGATACATCCATACTTATCAGTATGATGAGTAGAAGCCCCCCGAAATAGCCATTCCGTCAAAGATAAATTGTTAATAGCATACTTCTATATGTCCTAACTTGCTTTTGTACCATAAGACGAGAGTGGTCTGACTGAAATGATATAACGATAATGCTGAGTTGCCAGAATGCTACTCTGCTTAGCCTGCTATAGGCTATAGTGTGCGATGGAGATGGAGAGAGCAAAAGAGCAAAGCAGTGTGCGCGCGCGCGTGTGTGTGTGTGTGTGTGTGTGTGTGTGTGTGTGTGCGCGTGTTTGTGTACACGACACAGAGAAAGACAGAGCGGGAGAGGCAGGCGAGCAATTTGTTATCATACGAGGATTTGTAAACGTTCACATTTCTCCGCCTGAGCGCACTGATACACACACACACACACACACACACACACACACCTCGCCCCCCGATCGGCAACGCTGAGACATTAGCACTCGCACACACGCCGGGAACACGGCGCACATACGAGCAGGTGACGGCGGCTAGGCGCAATAATTCCCAGGGGGCTGAGGACAGATACATGATAGATAGCGGTTTCCTAGTTTATATCGGGATTTTACGCTGGCTTTCTGAGAGGCCTGTAATTGAATGATCATTACCCCAAAGTTATGGCCACGGCCCCCCGGGTGGAGAAATAGGAATTGAGTTAGAAATGGCATTTAGTGGTTTTGATTTACGAGCGACAATAGGGAAGTTGTTTTTCAATCCTGGCACTCTGGTGCGCAATAAAGAGGAGCGGGGGGCTTATTGCCTGCTGTACCCACTCTCATAGTGAAACACATAGAGCGGGCCGCCAGGCAGCGAGTAACCAGTCAGCCAAACCATCTGGGGCCCTTCACATGGAAGGAAGCGTTTTTTGAGCTAATTTGTTTCCTCGTGTCTTGTCCTGAATGCTGCGATTCATTCAAATAGCCTCCAGTCGCTAGGCGCCGCCCTCTGACGTGGCTTCCTGTGGCACACGCACACGCACACTCAAATGTTTGCACGTGCCCAAATATGAGAGCCACACACCTAACTAATTGACACAGATACAAAAACACCCCCACGCACACACACACACAATTTAGTTCCTATATATTCCGTTCCGTCACTATTTAAGAGGCTTCTTGACTGTCATAAAAGCAAATCAACCAGCGGACTAAAGGGCTAATGCAGACAGTGCTATCAGTGTCCATTTAGGAGCCACTGGAGTTATATTCCATATTTATATTTCAAAAGGGGACGTTACGCGTTCTCTCGGCAGATGAGATGAATGTGAATTTGAGAGAGAATCAAGAGGTCGCTTCTGTATCAAGAGGTCGATTCCGTGGGTGGCGGTTCGCAAAAAATAGCAGGGAAAAGCAAAACCTTAAAATCAACTACATAATGCGAATGCTTTATAAAGGGTTCCTCTGCCCACTGTCAACTGGAATCGACTGTATAGCTTGTTCTTCTATTGTTAATCCCACCAGAGCTGTGACTGTGTTGCTTTCCTGCCTGCCGTGATGATGGCTGATCACTTACAGTCCCAATCAATTAATAGCAACGGTTAAGGAGGTTGTCACTGGCTGAGTGTCTGCTGACTGCAGCCGGCTTTTCGTGTCCTCCTGATTTATTAGAGCATGGGGACCCGGGGGGCCCTTCCCTTTATAGAGGGAACAGGGTGGAATGTATGAAAAGGATTTGAACTCGCGCAGGTTAATAGACCCAGAGATAAGGCTCTTGACACCATACTGACGGTGGCAAACACGTCAGTATTGTGTTTTGCGCACCTTATATGCAAAACTTTAAGTTTAAAAAAAGTCAAAGACAGTTAAAAACATCGCCTGTGGGCATCAAATCTTTCTGCATGCAAGCACACATTCATGTAGACTAAGGTACGGGGGGGGGGGGGGGGGGGGGGGGGGGGGGGGGGGGGGGGGGGGGGGGGGGGGGGGGGGGGG
>JAODLI010031121.1:0-19661 GCA_027575585.1 Percopsis omiscomaycus | reverse complement strand
AGCATTTAGCAGACTATCCAAAGCGACTTACAATTACATTGTTCTATTACATGGAGCAGATAGGGGTTAGGCATCTTTCTCAAGGATGCTTACAGGTAGGCCAACTCTGGGGCTTGAACCAACTTGACAGCCTTCTGGCTGGGAGTCCAGCGCCTAGACCACTAGACTATCCAAACGCATTCACACGTTAGAATAAGATTATTTTTTTTCCGGAATAGAACTGAACATTGGGTGAAAAAATTTTTAAGACACGTTGCCTCAAATAGAGTAATTCTCTTTCACTAGGCTATGGGCCCATGATTGACCTAACCTGTTTGTTTTAACAGAGATTGTAAACATTTTAGGATATTGCTTAAGTGCTATATGCTAATCCCAAAATTTGTACTTTATGTTTTTATTGATTGACCTTCCCTTTTGCATTTTTCTTATTAAGATCACACAATTAAAGATTGACAATAATCCCTTTGCCAAAGGATTCAGAGACACTGGAAATGGGAGGAGAGAGAAGAGGTATTAAAACTCAACCATTTGTTGAATACCAATTTGAAAAAGCCTAACTCATAATTTATTTATTTTACAATATTTGACCTCTGTCTGCAGGAGGCAGTTAATCCTTCCATCACTGCATATGAAGGATGACCACAAAACAGACACAGACTCAGACGACTCATTACTTGAGCAGCCAAATGTAAGACACTTGGTCCCTTCTCTTGGGGAAGTGTCCAGGTCTCTCCCGACCAGTCAAGGTAGGTTATGGCGGTGGATTTCGGTGTCCGGTGTCCTCGAGTGCCCAGAGAGGCGCCTTTAAATAAAATGTATTTTTATTATTATTATTATTATTTCAAGCTTTCTGAGTCCTCCCACTTATATAGCCACCAGGAGAGGGTAGATGAGGGGATCAGAAACCGGAGCGTCGCCGCTGGGGTGTGTTGGTTGTGTGGACGGCCGGTGGTTTAATAACATTTATGAATGTTGGTCCCTCAGATGAAGCCAACATTCAGTGTGACCAGGATGTTGAGCTACAGGACCAGCAGTCCACCGGAGCCAGTAGTTCCAGCTCTGGTCAATGTAAGAGCCAACCAGAGTCAAGAAAAGAAATCCCAGTATCCCCTGCATCTGTCAAGAGGGATTCTCCTAAAAACTCTTTAGATAGCAATGTCTTCCGTGAAGATGACTTTTTGCCTCTGACCGCTAAAATGGAGATGCCATCATCCTTCAGTGTTGGCCATTTGCCGACCTTAGCTTTCTCAGGTTTGCACAGACAACAGTTTAGTAAACATGGGGTACCCTTACTGTTCCACCCTGGACCTTTGGCAGTGATTCCTGGGTCTCTTTCAGGAATGGGACATCTGTTGACTTCTGTCCCTGGCTACAGCGGACTTGAAAACAAAGATCTATCTTCTCAAAGTTTCAGCTCTTCAAGTCCCTTCCTGTTCCAACTGTCGCAGCATATGATGGCATCTCAGGTACGATTATACAGGTTGATGTATAATTATGCCTATCATTCTAAAGCATTTACACATACAGAAATGTATGTATGCCAAATTGTGATGAAATTGTCCTTAAATTAGTGTGGTGGGTTTGCAACTCATGAATATTAGTGATATAATTTTGTTTTATTAAAGCAAAACTGATCAATGACAGCAAATGTAAGCTCTTGTTTGGCTAATTGTGGAAAACATCAGTATTTGTCATTGGTGATTCAGGTAAGCAGAAACATGCATGGGAAAAGCAGGACTCCTGGCGAATCAATTTACACAGCGTCTGTGTCATCCTTTAATACGTACCATACCGTACAACCAAACTCGAGCTCACGGCGATCATTTAGTGCAACAATCCTGTCTGTAGCGGCTTTAAAGCTGCTATCTGCAGCCTTTTAACTTCATTGTGTACATTTTCTATCTTCTCTGTGGTATGCCAACATACAAACTGAGCATGCTGCTGTTGTTTTATTTCCACCTGATATAATCATTTGTATCATGCTTCGATAGCGATTAAGTTGGAACTACCAAAACGACCATGTGTGATGTTTCCTGCAGAACTCGGTCACATTGGTCAATAGCATTCAAACTTACTTCTTCTATTAGAAAGTATCTCAGCACAAGCTAAAAGTGTAGCGATTTGAAAAAAATTGCGATTTAAAGAAAATATATATTTTTTAAGATCTTGACAAAACCACGCCATTGTGTAACAATAGAATAATCAGTTTAATATCATTCATTTTCATGCAGGAGATCGCAGCATCACGTGTCGGAGGACTGGTTCCGTATCAATATAACTACATGACACCAGCTCAGGTGGCAGCTCCCTCAACGCTGGGCAGAACCCGTTTTCTCGGCAGCTCTCGTCCTTGGTTAAAGTTCAGCCCTTATCAGCTGCCTACCTCTTTCACTTCAAGCCACAGCTTACTCACTGCCATGCTGCCTGTTAACTTAACTGCAGCATCTACGCTGTCCAAATTAGGTAGAAGAGAGTCGAGTCCATTGGCCAAGCATGACACGGTGTCAACCACCACAACTGTGAAAGATTCTGCTAATGAACTGAAAGGTATACAGAGACTTGTAATGTGAACACAACCAAACCATAGTTCTGACTACTGTCCTGTCACTGCGTAAGATGTAAGATGTCATTAAGGACTAGTTTAAGAAATTAAGGCACAGGTTGACAGTTTAATGGTTGCAAAGGCTAATTGTGTAAACCTTTATAATTTAAGGGTAAAAAGTTTAATGTTATTTTATACAAATCGCAAATCACTCTATAATCTTCTATTGGTTTCACATGCTGTTTGACAATCAAAATAGTATATAAATATGCCCTAAATACAACATAAGGCTAACGTAGTACTTGTCTTTAAGTTATTCTGTACAATGGTGTAAATAACACTTTTATATGTTTTTGTTGTTGTGCATTATGTTTACGTCTAATATGGGTACTTCACATATTGATTATTGCACTGTTTAACCTGCCAGTAAGATATAAAGGAATTGCACACTAGTTTCACATGCTGCTAATGAATCAAAGCAGAAAACTGCATAAAACTCAGGATTCCTTTTTTTCACAAAATAATGTGGCAATGTTTCTGCCAGTTAATTCTGATAAAATTATTGTGTATTTGTGTATTCTTCACAATATGAATAAAAATATGAGCACGTTTAGTGTCTTTTATTTTTTACTAAATTGATGAAAAGTTCTTAAATTAGACAAATGAGCAATGATCATAATGTCACTATACCGTGCTTGTTTTGGATTACATTTATAGATTACCTAGTTTGGTGAAACATACTGATTTTGATTTGGTACTTTTCAGCGATCTCTGAAATTACAAACCAAAATTATACATTTGAAAGAAGGAACTTATATAGACATTTACTCATTCAACAGAAAGTAAATTACAAAATACATTTATCAATAGTAGATGAACTGACCGTACATCATAATCATTGTTAGCCAAGCAATTTATTAGACTACTTTCTAATTCTAAAATTCTAATAATGAGGAAGAAGAGAGTGTGCGAAAGCGAAGAAGAGAGTGTCAACCAGGAATAGAGGATGACAGCTATGTCTGCCCAAGTCTTCCAAGGGCAGTTAAAGAGGTCAGTGTGAGGTCATCCTGCAAACAATGGTTACATACTTGGTTGGAGGTTCATAATAGAAAACAAATGAGAACTGGTTCCTTTAAGTGCTTTGTGTATGATTATGGTGGATAAGATCTGTGGATAATGTTCCCACGAACCACTATAATTCTTAACTAACTAAACTGTGTGTTTTGGAGCGTTAGTGTTCATCCCTGCATTGTGTATTTCATAGTGTTATGAAATGAACCAAAAATAAATACAAAAGTGTGATAGCTGTCTGGATGAAGACAACTAAGGGGAAACAGGGGTGAAAATATATTTTGATTATTTCAAAATAAAGGCAGATCTTAAAAGATAGCAACCAAGTTTCTCTGTATAGAGTTACATAGCTTACAGTTTTCTCCAAAATGTAACCTATACTAAATAAAAACGTAAAACATTTGACATGATATTCCCAATTTTGTATTCGTCCAGGTCTGTGGCTCTGTTGTTTTTCTTCCACATGCGCCCCACTTTTGGCAACTATTGTGTTACTTTGAATAGGGCTAGCTGGCCTCCTGCCCCTATTAAGCACACTCTCGTCTTCCTGTAGTGGCTCTGCTGGAGCTGACAGTCTAACACGCCGTTGGGCACCAAGCGCTATGGACCTAATGAGCTTGATACTGATGTGATGGTTTCAGACAGCAATACTAACGTGTCTGCAGGCAACCTTCCTCCCTCTCTTTGGTAACCCTCAATGACCACATACTGTATTGTATTTTAAGGTACGTCAACCATGTTTCTTGTTGTGTTATGTCCCTCCATTTCATTTACTTGTGATCTTTAGTTTGTTTTGTAGTTTGTGTAAACATTTAATGCTTTGGTCAATGCATGGGTTCAAATGAATGGAATGTGTTGTCTGCGGTGCTCTTTATATATTGGAGTGCAATACAAGTGCTGATAGGGTGCAACGAGATGAGCTTTTCATTACAGAAAGTGGAGGTCTATTAATGATTGATAAGCTAAACACACATGCTTGCTGTATATAGATACAGCTTGGTAGAGACACGAACATGGCATTCTATAGTGGAACGAAGCACACACAGAGAGCAAGACTTGACAACTCTCTAGTTGTGAAATGCTGTTAAATGTAACATGCTACATTGTATTGTTATATTAGAACACCACTGTTCTAATATATTTACCTTTTGGCAGAGCCAAAAAAAACAAAACACCAAAAGTGTGATTGCTTGGCCTAGGGGTTACAGCATATTATAAAAGGTCAATCGTTTTTTTCTTATGACATTCTGTGTCTGCCTGACACAAACAGGGATATAGCATTGGGTTTAGGAAAAAGAGGTATCAGCAGCCTGTGAACTACATATGCATTCTGTCAGTCTAACCTGACAGAATACATATGTAGACTAATGCTTAATGCTTTCCCACGTTTTTTTTTTTTTTTTTTTTACAATTCATATCATTCAGGACATTGCAGGAGTCCAATCAAATTCCTTCCTGGCTGACACCACCAATAGTCAGCTGAGTGGAAGCATTTCCCCCCCCAGAGGTAAGAAGCATGTAAACTGGGCCGCTAAAGATATTAAGCCATCATCTCCTCAGTCTTTGCTTTGGCAGCCATTAAAGAGAGCCACAGAAACATTGTGGAGACTGTTTTTTTTGCATTTGTTATCATACACTGACTTTATCTAATTATTCACACAACACATTTAGCCCTTGCAAATGTTTATGACATTAGCTCATGCTTAACGTAAGTAAATTGCAAAGATTTGACTTTTGTTTGACTAGGTGATACTGTAAAAGCAGATCACATGATGTAAATATAGTATTTAAAGATGTGTCTATTCTGTTGATTGAGTCACAATCTATCTATATGCTGTATACATATAGTATAAAACAAATATGCAGGATGTTTGGATAAGACAACATTATGGTTTCAGTAATCTATAATGATATAGTATTTATTATATCTTATATGTAAAGCATATGTAAATTATAGCATATTACCGGTTTAACATTGCTCTGTTTTATATTTTTGTACTTTTCATACTACCCACAATGGCACATTTTCTGAAACAGACCATTTTCAGAACCATGGACAGCATTGACACCACTTAAGAAGAACAAACAGGTTTACCAAATGTGTTCAAAATACTAACTATACACTTGCAGAAACATGATTTATCTTGACATATCTAGCCCTATGATAAGTCGTGCATTTGGGCTACAGAGCTGTTTCCATAAATATGGTGGGTTTGTGCCAGTGCGGACTAAATTAAACATAGCAAATTGATATATGATAATCCAAATAATTGTTTCCAAATCTCGGCAGTGAACACTAGAGCAGACACATCAGTGGCATGGAGTATAGTTGGACACATCTATAACATTAGTTATTTAAAGTTTTCATATATTTTTGGCTTTAAAAAAACAATACAATTGTAAGGTTCTTAAGAGGAGTTAAAAGCCGGACTCAACTAAACGTTCAGAATGCTGGTAAGTAATCACTGCATTACAGTGAAACAAGAGTAATACATTTTAGATAAAAAAATAACTCTCACTCATACAGTATGTGGCGACTTTAAGAAATTAATGCAGTCTGCTGCCATCTACTGGAAATAAAGCGGCACTAACACTTTGAATACTATGAATGGCATTTCATTTGTAAACAATGTATCGTTGTGTATGCCTGCTATTGAGAAAACCTCGGGCATTACAAACAAAATTACCCCGAATGAGTAAAAAAGTGAGATACACATTATTTTGTAAAATAAATGGCTTGTGGAAGAACAGACAGCGAGTCGTTATGCACACATGGCGGCAGTAACGTTAGACCACACCCTGCCATGCCAGCCTTTCGCCGGCTAATATTTTCATATATATTTCTATCGTCAAGAGTACTTCCATTCTCTATTGTGGGAAAATCGGATATTATCTAGATCCTACGGCTTTAGCGCTGAATATTTAGTAGCCTACAGCATCAACCAAAGACATCGGATAAGCAACGCTGAACCACATAGAGAGCAAGAAAGCATGCAGAACTTGAGGAAAAGCGACGTATTTTAAGACCCGCCCTCATTTAATCGTTATTCTATCCAATTGGTCCTCCCGTACCTCGTAAGAACAAAGACTTAGAATAAACAGAGACTACCCAATGCAACTAAACATGAACATATTTTATTATGCAAACATGTCATGAAACGAGATTTGGAATTAATAACGTAGCAACATATTAACAAGTATATTGTGTTACAAAATATTTCCAGTGTGTTAGACAGGCACGCATTTCTTATTATTTAGTTGTTGTAGCCTAAGACTATACTTAATATACGTCATGTTCAAATGCCCCACGTACAATGCACTCTAAACATCCAATGGTTTTATTTTCGTGGCAAAAATAAAATAGTTCTAGTTTTGAAACAAGTTGAGAGCTTCAGAAACAGCGACAAGGTAGCCATAGCTTCGGTTCAGAGTTCTATTTCTATGGCGGAACCGCAGGGTCAGAGGGGAATGGCCAGAAGTAACCCGCTTTGCGCATCACCACATCACACCACTATGCCATTAAAGCGGCTGTTGTAGTAATAAGGTGAACTGATCATGATGTGATTTGTCATCACTACGGCGAAAGGCGTGTATGGACGACACCGTTTATTGACAAATTAAGGGTTACAACTTGTCAGGATTGCGTGTCGACTTCTCTCGAACGGTGAGTTCATCTTTAAAATTCACCCCAGCCGGGTACTTGTATTAGCCTGTCACCAACACTAATGTCATTACCGTAGCTCAGTTCGTGAGATCCAGAGCGACTACACCTGTGCTAGCACCGGTAATGCTCGCTAATATTTCAAGAAGGCTAGCTTAGGTTACCGGTACCTAACCTAACTCAAGCAGACAATATTGAGTTGTAGTTTTAAGGTATTTATTGAAATGCTCTTTTCAGTGTCGTTGTGATGTTTAGCTGGCTCACATTCTTAATGGGTCTGGCTGCATTGCTCGGCTTGTTTTTCTGGTCTCGCAAGCAGCTATCGATAGGTAAGGCTTGCCGTTACGGCCGTAATTGCCGTTAAACCCGATCTGAACGATAGTACAGTCAAGATTGTCAGAAGACTGGCTCCACTCCGTGCAAGACCAGCACGGCTGATTTAATAAAGGCCCACTCTTGATTGATTGATCTTGGTCGCGATTTGACAGAACGCGATTCTAGGCTAATGACAACTTCATAACTAATGCAAAGTTTTTGTTATTCCTACTGAATTGTGCTGTTTTGTATTTCACGCGCACGTGGAACCAGCATCTTCTGTGCACCCCGCCTGCAGCAATCCTAGTCAATGTAAATCCTGTAGTATAAAATATGAATATTTATTAATATACTCATATTTTGAATTATGCTAATGCTGGATAGTAATATTGGAACGGATTTGTAGTTTTCTGATTGCCAAACGTGCTGCCTGCAATCTTTTCCACCCCTTTCCATCCTCCCCCAATTCTTGTAGATGTGAGTTCATATGTTGAACACGGTGTTTCTTTTTGATAAATCTGCCCACCTTGCCCTGGCACAGCCAGTATTGATACAGCAAATGGTTATTGCAAAACAATGCTGCAGTTTGTGCAACCCACTGACGCAATATGACAAACATCAGGTTATGCCAACCTTCGCAATCTCGTGCCACGCTGATTGTACTCTGATATTTGGACTCCTGGCTGTCGTTTTTATAACTCTCGCTTTCTCTGGTTCGACCCTCTCTGCAGTGTTGGCTGCCTGTTCTGGTTGTCCGGCTATGGCGCAGCAGGATCCCCCTGACCGGAAGAAGAACCCCGCAGTGGCGGCCCTCCACTCCCGTTTCATCGTGGGCTCCGTGTCGGAGGAGAACTCGGAAGATGAGATCCTGGTCAAGCCAGATGCGCAGCTGGAGGGGAAGGAGACGCGCTCCACGTCGCCGTCGTCTGTCAACTCCGACGGCACCTTGGATATGGGCTTTGAACACGTCGACGGCCCCTCGCTAAACTTGAGGTCAGAACCCGGGCCTCTCCCTTTCGTCTATATATTTTTGACATGTGGTGATGGTATAAAGTGAGATGCTGGGATCTTACCATGTGGTCAAATTGGAAAAACATGCAAACCCATTGACCTGCACTCTGGGCACCCGCACAATATACCTTGCATACAGTAGACTGGGAAGTTAATATGAACATTTCTGTATGCTTTTGTCACTATCCATAGTTGACCCCTTACATTATCGTGTATTGACATAGCATAGCCCTCATCAGCAGCAAGTTAGGTGACATTACATTTCACATGGATGCATACCTTTTTGAGTAACTCATGTCATTCTTATTTGAATACTTTCTTTATACTGTGAAAGTAGGCCTGTGGTTTTTAGTGACCCCAAGTACACCGTGTTCAGTTTTATGCACTCTCTCCTAGCAGGGAAGCCCCTTCTATAGCATGTGTGAGAAATGTGGTCTTGCTAGAATTCCATTGGCGTCGAGTACCTTGTAGCGCTACTCTGCCATCTGTGTGGCTGGTATGGGAGGCTAAACTGTTAAACTGTAAATTCCTTTTGAAAATGGGATAAACCAGCTAGACTCTTTTAGAATATCAATGTTTTTGTGTGATGTTGGTTTATAGGATTAGGACAAAACAATGTTGTTTTTTTTTACTTTGGTTTCAGTAAGAGAGGTTTTGGAAGTGATGCTGTTTCAGAAATCAGGCTCTTCCAGAATCAGTCAAAGGCCTTGTGTCAAGTTTAACCAAGGGCACTCCAGTTGTGGGGTGGGGTGGGGTGGGGTGGGGGGGGGGTTATTGAAACATTATTAGAGTTGCGGAGCAAAGTGACAAAACTGGTAATTGCCATTCTTATGTCATTCAGCTCAGTATCAACATCCCATTTATTTGCCTTGCCAGCACCCCCTAACATTATGCAATAGTCCAGTGTCAGGCAGTCAGGCTGAGGTAGCCAGCCAGTCAAACTAGCTAAGGCACCGCCACACCCTCGTGTCTGTGTGTAAGATCCCTCCCCCGGTTCTTCCCTAGTCCTCCGCTGGTTCCCCTTTGGCTCGGTCTGAGGGCTATGCTCTGCTATTCCTGTTCCTGGGTGGCACTTCCCAGGGCATGTAGACTCAGGAATAATTCTCCACTGCCTTCTAGTGTGTTGCAAGTCTGTCTGTCTGGCTGCTAGATTGTGTTGGACTAAAGGTGCCCTCTTGTGCAAATGATCATCTACTTATCTGATGGTTGACCCTGAAATTCACACTGGAGTCTTTTTTTTTTTTTTTAGATATCATTAGTGACTCCCTACTGTAGCTCTTTTTACCCTACTACCGATGGTGTGCATGGTCCCTAACCCTAACCCTAGGGGGAGGAGTAGAGAGGAATGCGACAATGTTTGGTCACTGGTTTTAACCACAAGGGTAATTCTGGACATAAATCGTGGAGTATCCATTTAATGCCTATATTTTTATTTTTGGATTGTGAATTATCTGTCATTGGTTACATAATGCTGTCTTTCTTCAGGGTGTTCTGAAGGGTATTCTCAATGTGTTTTCATTCAGGCCAAGCATGTCAGGGCTGCACTTAGTAAAGCAGGGCAGAGACCGCCGTCGCATCGACCTACAGAGGGACTTCACTGTGGCCTCGCCTGCAGAATTTGTCACCCGATTCGGTGGCAATAAGGTCATTGAGAAGGTAATGAGGATTTGTTTTCAGCCCTGCTCAAAAGCATGTTATGCCAGGCTCTCAAATATGGAGGCCCGAAGCTGCCAAAATAAGTACATAAATAAATGACTCGATAAATATATTAATATGCTAATAAATACATTTCTTTATGCATGTTGTTTTACATTTATTTTGACATTTCTGTATACATTACTTAGGAGGTCCAAAGCTGCCAAAATCAAAAATAAATATGCAATTAAGGAGGGGCTTTCGTGTTCATTTTCTCCTCTTGTGGACGCATCTCAGCGGCTTATGGGCATGTCTGCTATTTCTGTAGGACCAAATGCCAGAGTGCTTTGGAATTAGTGATCTTTATAACTACTTCTTCTACATGCACAAACTGTTTCAGAAGCACAATGTTATTAACAGATTCGTTAATAAAATAAAGGATTTTATTTGTCTTAAACATTAACCAAGACTACAAATCCTCTAGACTAGGGCATTTCCTGGTTGTTCAACCAGCGAAAATACTTTTATAAATACTTCTATCTGCACAAACGGTTTCCCATGGACAATATTGGTGTAATTAAGAGATTAGCTAGCTCCATACTCAAAATAATCCTTGAAATATAATGAATGTTATATATCTTGTTGATTTTAAAATGTAAACAAACTGGTAACTTAATTAATTTGCTAGGTCCTCATTGCCAACAATGGCATTGCTGCGGTCAAATGCATGCGCTCCATTCGCCGCTGGGCCTATGAAATGTTCCGCAATGAGAGGGCGATCCGCTTCGTTGTCATGGTGACCCCAGAAGACCTGAAGGCCAATGCAGGTGAGTTGACAAACGAACCCCTGAGAAAATGCACCAACTGTTACTTTAAAAAGGCCCTCATGGAAAGACTGGTCAAAATCAGTGTAGAGCATACCATTAGCCAGCCTCATTACAAACTGCTTCTCTGCTAAAAAATAGGCCCTCATTTGATGGTAAAAACTGATTTATATATGAAGAACTACTGTACCAAAGCATGCATGCCATTAACTTTTCTTATGTCATATTTCAAGAGTACATCAAAATGGCTGACCATTACGTGCCTGTGCCTGGGGGCACAAATAACAACAACTATGCCAATGTAGAGCTCATTCTGGACATTGCTAAGCGCATACCTGTTCAGGTACCACCAGACATGTTTCGACCCTTTTTTTGATTTTTAAATAATAGAAAAATATATTGTTTTGTTGAATAACTGAACCGTCCTGTGAACAGGCAGTATGGGCAGGTTGGGGTCATGCCTCAGAGAACCCCAAACTTCCTGAGTTGCTTCACAAAAATGGCATTGCTTTCATGGGTAACTATATTACTATACTATAAATCTCTGTTGTTACTCGCTGCCTTCTAAATAATACCCTCATGATCTGAGCTTTTAAAAAGCTCCGGGCTTGTAATGGTTTCTTACCACTTCCAGGTCCACCAAGTCAGGCCATGTGGGCTCTAGGAGACAAGATTGCTTCCTCTATTGTGGCACAGACTGCTGGTATTCCAACCCTACCTTGGAGTGGAGAAGGTAGGCCTGCTACTCAAATAGGGAAGAGTTCAGTACACATCTTATGTTTTGTTTAGAATGCTATCAGTCGGTTTGGCTGAACCAGTACAAGTCTGGCCAAAATGTCTCATTAGAATAAAGACTAAAGACAAGTTTCAAAGGGGGAGAAAAGTACTTGAAACTATACAACCTATGTCGTAATTTTAAGAGTTTTAAGAGTCAACATGTAGTTTATTTGGTTTGCCAAACACAATCTTGTTCTTTGGATTTGTGCTAAGTAAATATAATGGCTTGAATTCCCTTATAGTAGTTTCACAGGGGGAAAGGTTAAAGTAGATCATCACCCTCCTGTGTCTTACAGGGCTGACCGTAGAGTGGTCAGAGAGCGACCAGAAGAAGAGAATCATCAACGTCCCTCAGGATCTGTACGAGCAGGGCTGTATCCAGGATGTGGAGGATGGCCTGAAGGTTGGCATATCTCCAATAGAAGCATCCATAACGCGCAGACCGTATCCTTGTCATGCACTCACGGAGAGGCTGTTTGTGTTGTCTCCAGGCAGCAGAGAAGGTGGGCTATCCTGTCATGGTGAAGGCCTCCGAAGGAGGCGGAGGGAAGGGAATCCGTAAAGTGAACTCGGCCGACGATTTCCCCAACCTCTTCAGACAGGTCGGTGGGCTCTCTCCCTCTAGTGCCAGTAATGACTGTGAATCCCCTTGAGAAGAAAATAATCGAAAGCTTTTTTATAGGCTCATAACTTTTTAGGTGATCACACTCCTTCCTCATCTCCCTGGTTCTCCAGGTCCAAACGGAGGTCCCGGGTTCACCCATCTTTGTCATGCAGCTGGCCAAGCACGCCCGTCACCTGGAGGTGCAGATCTTGGCCGACCAGTACGGCAACGCCATCTCCCTATTTGGCAGAGACTGCTCTGTCCAGAGAAGGCACCAGAAGATCATAGAGGAGGCGCCTGCCTCCATCGCCACCTCGGATGTGTTTGAGGACATGGAAAGGGTGAGGCCCAGCTCTTAATAATTAAAGTACAATTTAATTGTGAGGTCTCTGTTCATGTCCTCTGTTCCTCCCAAAAAGAGCTACTATGGCAGAACCTCTAGCTCAGTGGTTTTCAACTTGGGGGTTGAGACCCCCCCCCCCCCTCACTGGGGTCGCAAGATGCTAATAGGAGGCCACGAGATGACAAAATGATCTTTAGGGGTCCAAGCAGCGAAGCTGCAGGAACCCTATTGTATTATTATTATGCAGTAAAAACCGTAAGACCAAAATTGGCAAGTGGGTTTGCTAATTCCCCCCACTATTCTGGGCCCCAAGACCTGAGGTACTGTGCCCATAAGTGGTGCTATAAGGTTTTGGCTCATACATAAGAACAGTGTGGCCTAAAGTCATATATTATCTCTCAAGTCATCTGCATCTTTGCTTTATGGTCTTCTGCTCAAATTTTGTGACTTTTTCTCGCTTTTCTCAAAAACCTATTTTTAACATCTCCTAAACCGTAGGTTCAATTGCTACCAAATGTTCTTTGGATCATTACTTGACCAACCTTATCAAAAGCTTGTTAATATCTTGTTGCATTTTTAATCTATTGACCAATGAACCTTAGCACATACTGTAAATGGCTCACCACATAATTTGACCTAAATCAACAGACGTTAGGCGAGTCATTACAAAACCTGGCAGATATGTTTAAATAAGTCCTGGAATCATACCCTGAAACTTTCATTCTAATATAAATCTATTTGTTTGTTTATTGTCTTGGCCATTGTTATGAATCATTATTATATTGCAAAATGAAATGGTTAATGGCCCTCACGACAAGCTATGATAAGCTATTGTTTCTTTTTCTTCTCCCTAGTGTGCTGTGAAGCTAGCCAAGATGGTGGGCTACGTCAGCGCTGGCACAGTCGAGTACCTGTACAGCCAGGACGGCAGCTTCTACTTCCTGGAGCTCAACCCCCGTCTGCAGGTGGAGCACCCCTGCACCGAGATGGTGGCTGACGTTAACCTTCCCGCCGCCCAGCTGCAGGTCAGCCCAGCCGTGGAAAACGCGAGCCTTTGTCCGTTTAGC
Source organism: Percopsis omiscomaycus (assembly GCA_027575585.1). Taxonomy (NCBI): domain Eukaryota; kingdom Metazoa; phylum Chordata; class Actinopteri; order Percopsiformes; family Percopsidae; genus Percopsis; species Percopsis omiscomaycus. The sequence continues at coordinate 5,811 of JAODLI010031121.1, read as the reverse complement.
TGCCGTTCGCACGCTCCACCGCCTTCAGTGTTCGACCTTAGCCTGGGCCTCTGTCACTATGGCGACCGACCGCACAAGGAGGCGCTGCTATGAAAGAACGCCGTATGTAGCTGCAGCGGTAGCGGCAGGCCTGGCTCACGTGGTCTGTCTTTACAGTCAGTGGTGCTCAGGCTGCAGGGCAGTGTTGCTGAACCCGCCGGGCATCAGTCGTAGGAGGCCCTGCCTGCTCCTATCTCACTGCTCGCTATCATTTCCCAGATAACAACCATGCCCTCGAGCTCGTTCTCTCCTTACTGTTGGGCTTATCAGTGGTCCAGAACACAGATAAAGTAACACGGCAAAGGGGAAAAAGAGTTTGATTTAAATGTATCTACAGAACACAATTTCATTACACCAAGGAAGGTTATGTAATATGACTTCTGTTGTATTGACTATAGATCACCTTGTCATGCTGTAATTGTATGATAATATGACATTAAATATGTCCAGTGCCAACTGCCACTTCTATTGTATTATAACCCCTTTTAATAACATATGTGAGTTTGATCCTGGTAAATCTGTCTGCTGTCAGATCGCTATGGGTATCCCTCTCCATCGGATGAAAGACATCAGGATGCTGTATGGGGTCCAGCCCTGGGGAGACTCTCTCATTGACTTTGAGGGTCTTTCTACCGCCCCCTCCCCGCGGGGCCATGTCATTGCAGCCCGCATCACCAGTGAGAACCCCGATGAGGTACGCTAACAGCAGGATTTGAACAGGTGTTAAAGGCCCTATTTACCATTTTGAGCTAACCTTCACACAACCTTCTTGTCCAAAATGGATAGATCTGATGTCTACCTCTGGCTTTGTTTTGGCTAACGATAAACAAAATAAGTAGAAGTTACTGATAGCGATTTTAAATGTAGGTAATTCACTGCTGAAAACACCCTATATTGACCAATTGGAGAGCACAGAGTCTAAATAACAGTTGGCTTACTGATTCCGTCCAACGACTGAATACAGTACACTACATACAGCACCTGCAGTAAAGTGCGTTTGGGTTCCAGGGTTTCAAGCCAAGCTCGGGAACCGTGCAGGAGCTGAATTTCCGCAGTAACAAGAACGTGTGGGGCTACTTCAGTGTGGCGGCAGCCGGAGGCCTGCACGAGTTTGCCGACTCTCAGTTTGGCCACTGTTTCTCCTGGGGAGAGAATCGTGAAGAAGCCATCTCGTGAGTAAACGCAGAGAATATGAGTATAAATGAAAACCCTTATGTTGGTTCTGTAATGTGAGCAAACTGCTTTCATAGAAATGGTGTTTCATTAAAGGTACACTCGGTTTGTGTTTTTAAAAAGTCCCCAGAACCCCGAATGTCTGCCTCGGATCACTGTTTATATTTTGACACACAACTGTTTAATTAATGTGAGACAACTGCTTTTATTAGTTTTTTATTCCTATGTTTTCAAGTTCACAGCCATGTGAACCATACCGACTGAGATCTATTTAACGCCGCTGTTTATGTCCTCGCGTGTTCAGCAACATGGTGGTGGCTCTGAAGGAGCTATCTATCAGAGGAGACTTCAGGACCACGGTGGAATACCTCATCAAGCTGCTGGAGACGGAGAGCTTCCAGCACAACACTATCGACACAGGCTGGCTGGACAGACTTATCTCTGAGAAGATGCAGGTGGGCAGAGATGTTGTTTATTTCCGATGCAATCTCTGAGTGTTTAGGTGATCCTAAGAAAGTGTGATTCCTTTTAAATAAGAGCCATTATGATAACCTTGACCTGTGTGGCCGCAGGCGGAGCGCCCAGACACCATGCTGGGGATCGTAAGCGGGGCCCTGCACGTGGCAGATGTCAACCTGAGGAACAGCGTGTCGAATTTCCTGCACTCTCTGGAAAGGTACCGTGGTTGTCTCCAATTCCTAGGCTGCATTTGCCTCCCAATAGAATAAAAGTCACCTGAAGTACAAGTACAGACTGCACTGCAATCGGATAACTACAGCAATTTCAAAACCCATTGTTTTTAGGTCATTTGAGTACTCTGTACACACCAAATCATGAATGAATAAAGAGATTCTAAGACTAAGGATGTTCTAAAAAGATTGTAAATTCTTAAGCAGCTAAATGAATAGTAGACGATGCTCTATATAAAATTAATGTAAAAATAATCTACTTTTGTCTTTTCCCGCCGCCCAGGGGCCAGGTGCTGCCGGCACACACGCTCCTCAACACCGTGGACGTAGAGCTCATCTACGAAGGCACCAAGTACGTGCTGACGGTGACGCGGCAGTCCCCCAACTCCTACGTGGTCATCATGAAGCACTCCTCGGCTGAGGTGGACGTGCACCGGCTCAGCGACGGAGGCCTGCTGCTCTCCTACGACGGCAGCAGCTACACCACCTACATGAAGGAGGAGGTGGACCGGTACGCTGCGTCGCTAGCTAGGCTACTAGCGGTAGCCACTAGCTAAGCTACCTCACTTGATTTGCGAGTCGTTGCATTTAGAATGTGGTGATGAAATATATTTGGAATAAATTTTAACATCAAAGTTTAAAAGTTATGTTTATCGTGTAATTGCAAACTTTTAGAAATAATTATCTCTGTGTTAAGTAATATCGGGATAAAAATTGTTTCTTGGTACTTAATCGTTTTAATTTACATTCAAAACATTTGCAATGAGACTAGAAGAACCTGTTGTTCATACTTCAATAATTCTATTATTTTTTCTTTCTCTCTCTCCTTACAGATATCGTATCACTATTGGGAACAAGACTTGTGTTTTTGAGAAGGAGAACGACCCGTCGCTGCTTCGCTCCCCTTCAGCAGGAAAACTGATCCAGTACACAGTAGAGGATGGCGGCCATGTGTTTGCCGGCCAGTGCTACGCTGAGATAGAGGTGGGTTCTTAACACCGTATATACAGTAAGTCTGTATTTGACTTCTCTGGGTGGGGGGGTGCTCCGGCCCAGAGAAGCAGAAACTTGCATGGGGAATACATCCTTCATGCCACACAGTGTGTGTGTATATAAATACATACATATACAAACTGTATGCTCGTCTCTTCCAGGTGATGAAGATGGTGATGACTCTGACAGCGGTGGAGTCTGGTTGTATTCACTATGTGAAGAGGGCCGGGGCTGCGCTGGATCCCGGCTGCGTCATCGCTAAGCTCCAGCTGGACGACCCCAGCAGAGTGCAACAGGTAGTGGGGGGCTGGGTGTCGCTCAGTGCATTGGAAGGGCAAGGATGGTGCCCCCGGTGGCCTAGTTGTTGGTGAGGTCAGGATGAAGGGGACTGGGAAGTTGTTTAGTCTGCTGGCTGCTATCCTTCTATTTGCTGTACAAATGTAGTCCCACACACACGCCTTCGCCAAGCGAACACAAAATAATCAACCAAACGGAAAAGGATGTCTGCACACTCGAGACACACTCCTGCTTCCCCTGGGTCACTGGCGGTACCTGCGCCCCAGCCCAGAGAGTGTCAGGAGAATTTCTCTACCACCAAGCCGACAGTTTGCCCCTTTGCACTGTGCGTCTCATAGGCTGAGCTGCACACGGGCGCCCTGCCGACCATCCAGGCCGTCGCACTGCGAGGGGAGAAGCTGCACAGGGTGTTTCACAGCACCCTGGACCACCTGGTTCACATCATGAGCGGTTACTGCCTTCCCGAGCCCTTCTTCAGCGTTAAGGTGAGCATTAGCAACACAAAGCTAGCTCACGCTGGGCGTTGGGCCTCCCCCACAATAGTCCTCACAAGCTTGTGTCCTCCATTTGTCTAGCTGAAGGAATGGGTGGAGAGGCTGATGAAGACCATGCGGGACCCCTCCTTACCCCTGCTGGAGCTCCAGGACATCATGACCAGCGTGTCCGGACGGATCCCCCCCGCTGTGGAGAAGTCCATCAAGAAGGAGATGGCTCAATACGCCAGCAACATCACCTCTGTGCTCTGCCAGTTTCCCAGTCAGCAGGTACCACATATGCATGCACCGAGCCAAACCAGGCCTTGTATTAGAACAGTGTCACGTAAGCTAGTTGAACTGCAGCATGGCGGTTTGTCATTCACATCAGATACTTTTCATAGCTTCCACCCCTCATAGACTTTTATATTGCTTTTTAATAGACTTGGTATTCTGCTTAGTTGTGACTGTCAAAGCACTCTGTTTTTAAGGGTGCTCTTTAAATAAAGTTGTTTATTGTTTTCCTGGAACATATTGAGCTGTGTGCTGGTTGGACTCAAGCCCAGAGTAAAATGTATATTTTAGTCAAATGAATGATCCAGTTCTTACTCTATGCTCTATGTTGGAACTATTTACTGGTAACATTTCTCCAAGTGTTGCAAGTAGCTACCCACTTTGGCATTTTGCACAATTTCCCATGATCTACGGTTTCAAAAGGCCTAATGGAGTGAAAGGGCAAGCAAAAAAACATTATTCAGCTCAAAGGCTATAGGCCTTTCAAAATGTCTGTTTCCTGAAATAAACTTAAATGCAAATTCCCATATCGGTAAGTACTGTGATAAGTCATGGAATTTCACAAATGGTCAATTACATTATCTTTAACTGACTTGATTTAAACAAACAAATAAATGGTAATAACTGTGTGGACTGTACAGAATGAACTCTAATAAATAATTAAATACTGATAAACACATTGGTCTGTATGGCCATCCCAATTAAATGACACATGGATGTGAAATGTCATTCATTTCCAGATTGCCAACATTCTGGACAGTCACGCTGCTACACTGAACAGGAAGTCAGAGCGGGAAGTCTTCTTTATGAACACACAGAGCATTGTCCAACTGGTACAGAAGTGAGTATATCCTATATATATTGACGTTATGAGTTACGAGTGTGTGCATACAATTACAATTGGGTCCTTTAGCAGACGCTTTTATCCAAAGCCAATTACAATGAGTACATTTGCAAGTATCACAAGGAGCAGATAGGGGTAAGGCATCTTGCTCCAGGATGATTGCAGGTAGGCCAACTCCAGAGCTTGAACACCCAGACCACTAGACTATCTGCCCAATACCCCATCTTTCTAATGGACACAAGGTTTGCAACCTGCCATGTGCCCATCTGACCCCACTTAGTACAAATGTGCTACTGATACTACAATACAACCACCCAAAATGTCCTTGCTGATTTAATAACCTTTCATGCATGGATCTTTTTGTATGGTTACTATACGCCAAGCTGTCTTTTCAGAAGTGACTGTCATTGTCCCCCACAGGTACCGCAGTGGCATCAGAGGTCACATGAAGGCTGTGGTGATGGATCTGCTCAGACAGTACCTAAAAGTAGAGATCCAGTTCCAGAACGGTAAGGAGACCGTAATCCCCCTCCTAAATGTTGACTCAAGTTTCCTTGACACGCCCCATGTCCACATGGGGGCAGTGTTTGACAAGAAACACTCCACCGTTTTCCCAAGCCTGGCTGTTTTTAGGATCCGTCTAAACGTTACACGTTCATTCACAGGACACTACGACAAGTGTGTGTTCGCACTGCGTGAGGAGAATAAAAGTGACATGGCCAATGTGCTCAACTACATCTTCTCCCACGCCCAAGTCACCAAGAAGAACCTGCTAGTCACAATGCTTATTGTAAGTCTCCTTCCGTAATGGAAACCTAACCAAAAACGGCGGGAAAGAGTTCCTTGTAACAGGTTATTAGGATAGCTTGGAATTGCCATATATGCCCATGTGCTACTCACTTGTGATGTTATCGATAAATGGCAGTTTTTATGTTGTGTTTTATGGTTCTCAAACTGTGGGGTAAGCACCCCTTGGGTCGCGGGGGGGGGGGGGGGGGGGGGTAATAAA